>JANITW010000235.1:22241386-22257536 GCA_027564335.1 Erythroxylum williamsii | reverse complement strand
TAAGACTTCGTTAAACAGTGCATATTTATATTATTGTTAAGGTTCATTTATTGTTGATAACAATATGTTAACCTTCATATATTGCCATAGTTTCTTCTCTATGTGTTGTGTAAAATATTGCTTTCAAATTATTAATTGTACATGTAGAGAATTGTGCAAAATTGAATTTCAGGAAAAGAATGGGACTGAAGAGACAACGTGAGGTCACGCGACCGAAGTTTCGAGCCATGTTCGGGGGAACTTACTGTGAAGGTGGTTCGTCACAATCAGTCGCACCTACTGACTCACCTCCTCCACCTCTCGTGTCGGGAGTTGCAGTTGAGGCATCACCGACTGCTTCTCAGCCTATACCATCCCCTTCTCCAACTCATAGATCGTCCAACACCAGCGTACCAGATGCAGGAGACGTCCGTCAGTCTGGCACTGAGGGACCTGATGGAAGAAAATTTGTTTCTATTGTTAATGAACAGTAAGTGAAATCAAAGTACTTCACAATTTGCTTATTATCAACTTTTACTTTTACCAATATGTACATCGGATAACATCACTTGACATGTTAGGTTGGTTCCTTCTAGACTAATTTCAAGAAATATGACTTCCTCGTTCAAGCAAAGAATTGAACCAGAGGGTTATGTGTGGAAAAATTTATCTGACACCACAAAGCAGTTATACTTTCAGGAGTTTGAGGTACAAATAATTGTTATTTTCTAGTTACATTGCTGTATATATGTATGTTCACAATGCTCAAATTTTTTTTAACATTTTGTTATTCTTACTCGTCTTATTTCAGAAATAATTTTACTGGGATTCTTGTTTCGACGTCAGCATGTATACACAATGGGAAAAGAAAGCTCGCATACGTTATCGCGACTTAATTAAGAGATACGCAAGGTTGGTGTACGACCACGTTATATTTCGGAGGAAATTTGGACTGGTTGGACCGAATATTGGACATCACCTGCGGCAATGTCCATATCAGAGCATAATTCGGCCAACAGACGTGGAGGGTCGAGAGGTGCGAGTCTTGCAGTGCATACGGGATGATCAATTACACACTACAAGCATGCACATAGACTAGTAAGTATCTACTTTCTCACACCAATTTTACATATATTTTGCTTCACTTTATTGAACATAGTGATTATGATATAAATGTCTGGTGCCATATATGGCTGTGTGAAGTTGTTTTCTTTGTTGAACAGGGGGCAAATATAATATATATATAGAGTAAACTTTGCCAAAAAAAATTTAAATTCTAGTTCACATCTGACAATTAGGTTATATATGTAGGAAAAGTCATTGGGCACCAAGCCTACACCTATCCAACTATTTTTGCACACCCACGCAAAAAAACATGATGGTGTCACCTTCATCAACACTCGATGTAGAGAGCTGAATGTAAGTGAAATTAATACATTTTTTAAATTTCTTAACAATTATACCTTAATTATTAATGTAATGATTGCTTCGTAATAGGACCAAATACAACAAAATATTCAGCGACAATCTCAGGGGGAACAACCTGTGGACGAAACTCAGACATATCTTGATGTCGTGGGTGGTAGGGATCGTCGTGGAAGAATTTTCAGCCTAGACCCATATGCAAACACCTGTTATTCGCGCTCTTCCATGTCTAATACAACAGCATCTGCTCGGCCATCGCACAGTAATGAAGTATCCGAGCTCCGGGCTACAGGGAGCAGCTAGTAAATCAACGTATGGAGCATATGGAGGAGATAGCTAAGATCAGAGAAGAGATGAGTCTGCAAATGAGTGAGAAGATGATGGAGGAGCTAGACTAGGTATCAAAGATCAAAGAGTCGATGGAACAGATGGAGCAGGCAGCTAAGATGAGAGAGGAGATGTAGCGATTTGCTAAGATGAGAGCAGAGGTAGAGCAGATGACTAAGATGAAAGAGCATATGGACCATATGGCTCAGCTTAGGCAGAAGGTGGAACAGTTAAAGAAGGGACGTAACAGTTCAGAGCATCAACGATCACCACAATATTAGCTTATCTTTGTCATTTGTTTTCAATTAAAAAACATAAGATTTGTTCTTTGTTATGTTTTAATAATTAAATTAAATACTTTATACGTTATATTATTAATTAATTTTCCCATTCATCAAATTATATATATAAATTAATATATTATAAACAAATAATATAACGTAATACAAATAAAAAATTATATATTTAATATAACATTGTTATAACAATAACATAACAATAAAATCAAAAATATATACTCAGTCCTTACCGATGGAATATATTCCGTCGAAAATGTTTACGAGATTTACCGACTATCAACCAAACCGTCAGAAAATTGGTTTAGGTCACCTACGATTCACTGACGGACATTAATCCGTTGCTAAATTTCACCGACGGTATCTCACTTAACCTCTTCCGTCATTAAATTGATGCCGACAACAAGTTACCGTCGTTAATACCATCGATAAAATACCGACAGAATTTGACGATCGGTAATTTTAACTACGGCATATTTACCGACCGATTTCTCGAGCACCAAATTCTGTCAGTATCTCAATTTACCAACAGAAATATCTCATTTATAGACAGAAATTTTCGTCGGTAAATTAATTAGTTCTTGTAGTGATTGCAACAAATGGGGGCACAAAGAAGCTGATTGCTGGACCAAATAGAAAGAACATAAGCAAGCAAATTTTACAGAAAAAGTTGAAGAGGAGAGCAAGCTATTCATAGCTCATTCACCAATTCAAGACGACATCAATAGCATACATGTATGATTTTTGGATAGTGGATGCTCCAACCACATGTCAGGAACCAAGGTATTGTTCAAAGAGCTTGATGAGTCGCAGAAAAGTGAGGTTTGACTTAGATATGATAAGAAAATGAAAGTGGAAGGGAAAGGTACAGTTGCTATCAAAACTACACAAAGTGAAGTTAAACTTCTCTATAATGTGCAGTTGGTCCCTAGTTTGGCTCACAACTTATTAAGTATTGGACAACTGATAACTAGCAGATATTCTGTTATGTTTGTTGATGATTCATGTGTTATTCGTTTTAAAAAATTTGGACAAATTATAGCAACTGTACATATGGTGCAAAATATGATGTTTCCCTTCAATGTATCAAATGAAGTGAGCAGAGCCTTAGTTGTTAAGAGAAATATTGAGGAAAATTTATGGCACTTACGTTAAGGGCATTTGAATGTGAGTGGTCTAAAACTTCTGAGTAAAAAAGAAATGGTTGTTGGCTTGTCAAAAATTAATGAACTTGATTTTTGTGAAGGATGTGTTTACGGGAAGCAAAGTAGGAGGTCATTTCCTGCTGGAAAATCATGGAGGGCTTCTAGTTGTCTTCAACTTGTGCATGCTGATTTGTGTGGTCCTATGAAAATGGAGTTACTTGGTGGAAGTCGTTATTTTCTACTATTTACGGATGATTATACTCGTATGAATTACGTTTATTTTTTGAAGTTCAAATCTGAAACCTTTGAGAATTTCAGGAAATTTAAAGCACTAGTGGAGAAGCAAAATGGGAAAAGCATAAAAGCACTTCGAACTGATCGTGGCAGTGATTTTTTATCTAATGATTTCACCATTTTTTGTGATGAGAATGGCATTCACAGGGAACTTACAACACCAGACATGCCAAAACAAAATGGTGTTGAGGAATGGAAAAATCAAACGGTTGTGGAAATGATTAGAAGTTTGTTAAAAGCGAAAGGGCTACCTGACCAATTTTGGGGAGAAGCAGTTGCAATTGCAGTATACCTCTTAAACATCTCACCAACAAAGGCAGTTCTTAATCAAACACCTTATGAAGCTTGTATGGGTAAGAAGCCTCGAGTAATCCACTTAAGAGTTTTTGGTTGTATTTAATGAAGAAGAGAATCTGAAGTGGATTTTTGATAAGGAAGGCATACAAAAACCAGTTCTCGCAGAATTTGAAGTTGAACAACCAGCAAACTCTGCTCTTTCATCACCTGCAAGTTCAGCTCCTTCATCACCTGGTGATAATAGCAACACAAGTCCTATCAATTCAGATTCTTTATAATACATCCCCTCCAGCAGTAGTAGTGAAACACCACTAAGAA
Organism: Erythroxylum williamsii; assembly: GCA_027564335.1. NCBI lineage: Eukaryota > Viridiplantae > Streptophyta > Magnoliopsida > Malpighiales > Erythroxylaceae > Erythroxylum > Erythroxylum williamsii. The sequence continues at coordinate 22,253,455 of JANITW010000235.1, read as the reverse complement.
AATATAGATCTCTTAGAGAAATCTATGAGACTTGTAACTTTGCTTTATTAGTTACTGACCCAACAGCTTTTAAAGCAGCTGCAGAATTACCTAAGTGGCAGATTGCTATGTTAGAAGAAATGCAGGCTATTGAAAGATATTAAACATGGGAGTCAGTTGATGTTCCAGAAGGCAAAAATGTTGTTGGGCTCAAGTGTTTTTGAACAAAGTATAATGCTGACTGAAGCATACAAAAGCACAAAACTCGTCTTGTGGCAAAGGGTTACTCATAATAGCAAGGTATAGATTTCGAAGAGACTTTTTCTCCTGTAGCTAGATTTGAAACTGTGAGAATTATTTTGGCATTAGCTGCTCAGTTGCAATTACCTGTGTATCAATTTGATGTAAAATCAGCATTTTTAAATGGTGATTTAGAAGAGGAGGTTTATGTTTCACAACCTCCAGGTTTTGTTAATAATGGTAATGAGAACAAAGTTTACAAGTTAAGAAAAGCTCTCTACAGGCTAAAGCAAACACCCTGAGCCTGGTATAGCAAGATTGATTCATTTTTTCAGGATAGCGGATTCACTAGAAGTGAAAATGAGCCCACTTTGTATTCGAAGAAGCAAGGTGATGGAAATTTTTGCTAGTTTGTGTTTATGTGGATGACATGATTTATATGAGTTCCTCAAAGTCTTTACTTGATGATTTCAAGTCCTGTATGGTAAGAAATTTTGAGATGACAGATTTGGGCTTGTTACAATATTTTTGGGGACTTGAGGTCATGCAAAGTAATGATAGAATTTTTGTGTGTCAAAAGAAATATGCTGCAAATCTTTTGAAGAGGTATAACATGGCAAATTGTGAGGTGGCAGCCACACCAATGAACATCGATGAGAAGCTACAACGTGAAGATGGGACTGAGAAAATTAATTCTACATTGTTTAGAAGTTTAGTTGGTGGTTTAAACTATCTAACACACACTAGGCCTGACATTGCTTTCTCTGTCAGTAGATTTATGCATAATCTTACAAAACAACACTTTGGAGCAGCAAGAAGGATTCTTCGTTATATTGCAGGGACTGTGAATTTTGGCATATGGTATTGCAAAGTACCAAATTTCATATTGATTGGTTTCACCAATAGTAACTGGGCAGGATGTTTAGATGATCGAAAAAGCATTTCTGGTAATGTTTTCAGCTTTGGCTCTCAAATAGTGACTTGGAGTTCAAAGAAACAAGAAATAGTAGCATTGTCATCATCCGAAGCAGAGTATGTAGCAGCATCTTCAGCAGCGCGACAAGCTTTATGGCTTAGAAAACTTCTTACTGATTTAAGCCTTGAGTAAAAGAAAGCTACAAAGATATTTTGTGATAATCAATCCACAATTGCAATGGCTAAGAATCCAGCTTTCATGGAAGAACGAAGCATATCGATGTACGTCATCATTTCATTCGGAAGTTGATATCTGATGGCAAAATAGTGCTAAAATTTTACAGCACTAATGAGCAGACAACTGGCATTTTTACAAAATCTCTAACACAGGCCAAGTTTCAATTTTTCAGGCAACAGTTAGGAGTATGTGATTTTGAATCAAGGGGGAGTGTTGAATAAATATAGTTGACTGATTCAAAAGTTAGTGCTACTTTATTGCAACACATTTATTTAGTGGGTCCTAGTTGTTATTATGTTAGTGGTTAGTGGACAATAACAGTAGCTAGATAGATGAGCAGATCGTGGGATTGAGTCCCTACTTTTCAGCTTTTTTGTTATTCTTAAGGTTATTTAAGCATTGTACTGAAGTCTGTCGTTTTTAAGCTTGAATAAGAAAATATGCAGTTTCCTCTTTGTTATTCGCCCCTCAAATCTTGCATTTTCATTCACCTTTACTAACATTATTATCTATAGAAATGAGCGGTTACTTTAGGCCAATCCCATTCCGAATTCAATCAGTTCTATTGTCAGTAGTGTTATGCTGCCAAAGTTTACGTAAAGCACTGAGTTGGGTTATCTGCAATCATGCCATCGGAGGCACTCAGGTTCTTCTTTCTAGAGATTAAATCCAATAGAACTTGAAACACTTTCCTGAATTTGATTGAGATGGAACTCAAGAGGACTAATGAAATGGACAGATCGATGCATAGAGGATAGAGTATCCAAATTTTCAGGATCTAAAGCGTCAAAAGTGTGAAAAATGGTTCAGGAGCTTTGAGTGATGTCTTTGTTGAGTCTACCTTGACCCAGTACAAGGTATCATAATACAATGTCCCATATTATAGAAAGAGGAAAAAGAAGAGTAACAAATAAATTTAGTGGAATATTCAATCTATTATCAATTGGTTTCAAAATAAAATCTTACTTGAACAGTCTAATTTTTCTCTTCCTATATGCTCGTAGTTGAAGATCTTAAATTACTGTTTACCTTAGAAGGGCCCATCATTTAAGCTTATAGGGAAGGATTTGTCTAGTAGTATTATATGTCCTGTAGAAGTAACGTCGTTATATAGTTAGTTGTTTAGTTCGTTAGTGTAGCTCTGTTAATATATCTGTTAATGTATATATACCAGCTATTGCAGTTGATGAGAACAGAAGATATACAATTTTTACTTCTCACTAAAAGCTCTCTAATAAGTGGTTACCAGTTTGTTCATGGTATCAGAGCCAGCCGGTACTTTCAAAGGGTAAAGATCTTGAAGCTCGATAATGGCAGATAGAGAGGATGATCCATATTTCTTGCATACATCTGATCATCCAGGTATGGCGCTTGTGACGACGCCATTGACTGGTTCTAACTACTTTAGCTGGAGTACAGCTATTCGAACTTCTCTTGAGGCAAAGGATAAACTGTGCTTCATAGATGGAAACTTGAAGCCACCTGCAGATTCTGCTCAGCACCGAAAGTCAAAGAGAGTGGATTCAATGATAAAATCCTAGCTTCAAAATTCCATCTCTAAAGATCTTGGTGATAGTTTCGTGTATTCTCCAAGTGCCAAACATCTATGGGAGGTGATGGAAAAACGATTTGGCGTATGCAATACTCCAAAGATGTATCAAGTGCAGAGAGAAATGAGTACTACTTCTCAAGGTAATAATTCGATTACACAGTATTTTAATAAGCTTAGTCAGTGTTTGGATGAATTCGAAAGGCTCATGCCTTTACCTACTTGCGAGTGTACCGGTTGTGCTTGCTGTCAGCAAATGACTGCCAAACTCAAAGAAAGCGCAGATGCTTCGAAATTACTCCAATTTCTCATGGGTTTGAATAACGCCTTTGATAATGTTAGGAGTCAAATCTTAAATTTAGACCCTGCAACTAACATTGACAAAGCCTACAGCATGGTGTTAAGAGTGGAGAGTCAGAGAGACGTGCATATGATGTTTTCTACTGACAGTGTTGACACGGTTTTGCTTGCTAAAGTTTTTAACTCTAAAGGAGGAGACGATAGATCTGGAAATAAAAAGGATTTTGGAAAAAATCTGATAGGAAGTGTGAGCATTGCCATAATATGGGGCATATGAAAGATACCTGTTTTAAGATTTTTGGGTATCCAGAATGGTATGAAGAGTTACGAAAGAAGAAAGGCATTGGTTTAAAGAAGGCTAGTGCTAACTTCGTTGTTGAAATTGCGAATACACCATTTGATACTCCATCTTGTTCCAAAAATAGAGATCTTGGAAGTTTGGTAATGCAGATGCAACTATTGCAGCAAGATCTGGCTAAGCTTGTACAAGGAAAGATGTCAACTTCTAAGGGAACAGGAGATGAATTTGCCAACTTTGCCTTTACAGGTAATGTTGTTTCTAAATACACAGCATTACATGATTTTCATTTATCTGGTAGAAATGTTTGGATCATAGACATAGGGGCATCAAATCACTTGTGCTTTGATATTGATTTAATGAGACACAGAAGAAAACTTGAGAATCTTGTGCCTGTACAATTACTTGATTTTAGTACCACCATGGTTAGTGATGTCAGCAATGTGATCTTACACCCAACACTTACTTTTGAGAATGTTTTGTATATACCCTCTTTCAAGTTCAACCTTTTATCCGTGAATAAACTAGCCAAAACTGCTGACACTTTCCTAACTTTCTTTCCTTCACACTGTCTAATATAGGACCTGGAGAGTAGCAGCATCATTGATGTGGGAGAGGTAGTAGGAACCTTGTACATTCTTACCCCAAAGTCCTTTGATTCCTCTACAATAAATGGTTATGTGAAAGCCTGTGCAGACACCATGCCAATAAATATGATTGATAGTACTTTGTACTCTAAAAATATACTTTCCAATTCTTGTATTTCACACTCCTTACTAAATAAAACTGATGCCCTTTGGCATTTGAGACTTGGTCATGCTTCCTTCACAGTGATGAAATGCATTACGTGTATTGGTACCAAAGATTTAATTGCTCCATGTGATATATGCCATTTATCGAAGCAACAAAGGCTTCCTTTTCCAGTTGGTGGTTCTGTTCATGCAATACAAGTAATGGAGCTTTTACATATTGATTTCTGGGGTCCGTATAAATAGGCAAGTATTGATTCTTTTCATTACATTTTAACTGTTGTTGATGATTTTAGCAAGGCCACTTGGACTGTTTTGCCGAGAAGTCTCAAGTACTAAAAGTCTTGCCGAGATTTATCACTATGGTAGAAAACCAATTTGGTTTTCAAGTCAAGAAAATAAGGTTAGATAATGGAACAAAATTTGTAAATAACACTTGTAGTAGTTTCTTTACTACAAAGGGTATCATGCACCAACGTACATGTCCCTATACTCCACAGAAGAATGGGATCATGGAGAGGAAGTATAAGCATTTGTTGCAGGTTGCCAGAGCTTTGTTATTTCAGGAAAAGGTGCCTAACAGATTCTGGGGAGAGGCAATTTTAACTACATCTTATATTATCAATAGATTACCCACTGCAGTACTTGATTAGAAATCCCCTTTTGAATTGTTATATCACATGAGACCAGATTATGACAAGCTGAAGGTTTTTGGTTGTTTGTGTTATGCTACCAACACAACTCCAAAGAAGGATAAGCTAGAGGCAAGGGCCACTAAGTGTGTGATGGTAGGGTATGCAGTGGGACAAAAGGCATACAAATTGTATGACTTAAAAACACATCAGGTATTCAGCTCAAGAGATGTGGTATTTTATGAGCATGTTTTTTCTTTTGCTGAGGTAGACCAGAATTGTTCTCATAACACTATTGGCATTTCTAGTCCAGCTTGGAATTTGCATGATGTGGTTGTTATTGATTTCAAAAGGGTTAAGATTAATGAAGGTGTTTCTGATGTAATGGAGGCTGAGGGAAGACCATCTGTTGTTGTAGATTTTGAACATTCAGCTGAGATTATTGATCAAGTTCATGGTACATCTGTATATGAGGAGATGGTTGAGCATTTGAATAACAATATTATTCCTGCAACACAGATCAGACAGAGTTTAAGACAACGTCGATCACCAGTGTGGATGCAGGATTATGTGACTTGCAGTATTTCATCAGATTCTGCTGTCAGGTATAATGTTTCTCCTACTTATACAACTTTTATGGCAAATGTTGGTCAAATTGTGGAACCTCAGTCTTATAAATAAGATGTTCAACATCAAGAATGGGTAGAGGCTATGGAAAATGAATTATTAGCTCTTGAAGCAAATCAGACTTGGGAGCTCACCAAGCTACCCAAAGGAAAGAAGGCTATCGGTTCCAAGTGGGTTTTCAAGGTAAAATTTGCTTCTAATGGAGATGTGGAGAGATATAAAGCTAGATTAGTGACAAAAGGGTATAATCAAACCGTAGGTATTGATTTCTTTGATAGTTTCTCACCTGTTGCTAAATTGGTTACCGTAAGAACTTTTCTTTCCTTGGTTATTATGCAACACTGGCTTGCCCATCAACTAGACATCAATAATGCCTTCTTGCACGGTTATTTAAAGGAGGAGGTTTATTTGCTTCCACCTGAAGGTTACACCAAAGCTGGGTCAGGTGATGTTTGTAAACTGAAAAGATCTTTGTATGGGTTGAAACAAGCCTATAGGGAATGGAATTCTGAATTTACTACTCAAATTTTGAATTTTGTCTTTTCTCAGTCCATCCATGATCCTTGTTTGTTTATCATGACAAACAAATGTGGTTTTCTTGCTCTCTTAGTCTATGTGGATGATGTTTTAATTGGGGGAACTTCTGAAGCTGATATTGTTAATGTAAAGAAGTTTCTTCATTCTGTTTTCACTATTAAGGATCTGGGCACTGTTAAATATTTCCTTAGCGTTGAGGTCATTCGAACTCCTGCAGGTATGTTTCCTTCTCAGAAGAAATATCTGCAGGACATTCTTACTGATTGTGGTCTTGCTGATTGTCATGCTACTATTACACCCTTACCACAAAATCATAAGTTTGATGAGCACAGTAAATTGTTCCAAGATGTAGACAGATATAGGAGGGTGGTTGGGAGATTGTTTTATCTGAATATGACTAGACCTGACATTACTTTTAGTGTTCAGCAACTTATTTAATTTGTAGCTTCACCTACGAAAGCTCACTGGGATGGTGTTCTGCATATTCTGCATTTTCTTGCTGATACCAAAGAGAAGAGCTTGTTTTATAGCAGTACAAGTAGTCAGTAGTTGTTCTATTATTGTGACAGTGATTGGGCATCCTGTCCTATTTCTCAGAAGTCAGTGAGTGGGTATTGTGTTTTCTTGGGAAGTTCTTTGATTAGCTGGAAGAGTAAAAAATAGACTACTGTTTCTAAATCAAGTTGTGAAGCTGAATATCGCAGTATGGGAACCGCAGTGTGTGAGCTTCAATGGCTTGCATCTTTGCTCTAGGATTTTAGGGTGACCATACCTCTTCCGATTGATCTCTGGTGTGATAATCAATCGGCTCTCCACATCACTGCTAATCCCGTCTTTCATGAGCATACTAAACACCTAGAGATCGATTGTCATATCGTGCAGAATAAGTTTAAGGAGGGGTTTGTTCTACCACGATATGTTTCCACCCATGACCAGCTCGTTGATGTTTTTACCAGGTCTTTAGCAGCTCCTCAGTTTAACAATTTTGTTGTCAAGTTGGGCTTGGTTTCTTTCCCATCTCCAACTTGAGGGGGGAGTGTAGAAGTAACGTAGTTGTATAGTTAACTGTTTAGTTCGTTAATGTAGCTTTGTTAGTGTAGCACTGTTGATATATCTATTAATGTATATATACCAGCTACTGCAGTTGATGAGAATAGAAGACATACAATTTTTAATTCTCACTAAAAGCTCTCTAAAAAGTGGTTATGTTGGATCCCAAACTTTGAGTGGAAATTAGAAATATGAAAAATTTTATAGAAGGAAGTTTTGGCTAATTCCTTCAAATTGATGATTATAAAATTGTCCAAAATTAAGCATGACTTAAAGTAAAGTTCAGGGGCAATTTTGGAACACCACTTAAAGAGTTAGGGAGTTAGCCTTAAATGGAGGGGCAATTAGGTCTTTTTACCCTCATTTAATGACATGGCCATATAAAAGAGAGGTGGTTGTCGTGTAGGGCAAGAGGAAGTCCCGAAATTTGGGAGAAAAGAAAGAAAGAAAGGAAAGAAAGGAGAGAGAAAGGGGAGCTTTGGTGGAAGAAGAGAGAGAAATAGCTAGGGTTCTGATTTTCTTGAGTTTCAAGCAAGGTTTTTCGATGATCTAAGGGAAAAAACATGGAAAAAGGTGAAAGCTCTAAGATGAGCCAAGCAAAAGTAGAAAATGGAGGAGAAATGAGGTAAGAGAAAATTTTGAGTTTTGAGTTTTTCTTAAATTTTTTGTTTAGAATCATGAAAAATGGTATAGGTTTGTGGATTATGAAGTCAATTTTGGTGAATGCTTAGTTTAATTGGTCCAATTTTGGATAATTGTGAATTAGGGTTTATGCCTAATTTTTATGATTTGGAGATTTTGGAAGTTTATGATTTAGATAGTTTGAATATATGTGGAATTAGTGTTTTCTAAGCTCAATTTGAGAACTTATGATTTTTATGATGTTAAATTTGGGTGAATTGGTTTAGGGAAATTTAAATTGGAAGAAAGAAAGAAGCAAGGGTCAAATTGAAGCTAGGGACAAGCTTCTAGCATCGATTCGAGGTGGGTAGTATATTTATTTATTGAATTTTAAGCTAAGCATGTGTATTTGAAAATTCAAGAAGCAAATTTTTAAGAAATTAATGTTTATATAAATGTTTGAAAATTATGATTTCGAAGGATTAAATTCCTTATTTTAGAAAAGATTTTTAGAAAATGCAAGATTTATGAAATTCATGGTTTTCGAACTATTTGATTAATTTGAAAAATGGGCTTTCTGATTTTGAATAAGTTTGATTTATGATTTAAAGAAATTGTTCCATACATTGTTATGAATTTGATTGATATGTGATTAAATTGATGATGTGAATTGCATTAGATTTGTTATACGAAGTCATGTGGATATGTGAATTTGTTATTTATGATACGATATGATGTGGAAATATGAAAATTTGAAAAAAATCAAGATTTCAAAATGTGCCTTCGGGTAATTCGAATTTTTGTTTTCGAATAAGATTGTTGTTAAAGATGGTATTGAGATATTGTATAATTAAGAAGAATTGAGTTTTGATTAAGAATAAGTTTCCAAATGGTTTTGGTGTGTATAAGTTTGAATAAGGATTATTAGAATGAAAAAGAGAAAAAAAAATTATATCGGTTTCGGATTGGATCAGTCTTAGGGTTCCCAACGTAATGCGACGCTTTTCTAATGTGTATGTTCCCGGATGTCGGACCTTTGTTCAGTACAGTTACTCCATTTGTATGCTTTCTTTTCGCTCCACAATTGTTTCGCATTTCTGTTATCCGATTATTCGATAGTTTCTCGTTTTGTCCTTTCGATATTTTTGATGTATGATTTCCGTTCTTTCGTTTCTAGTACTTTGTATTCATTTTTGGATTTGACTTGTTTCGATCCGTTTGCGCTTTGCTATTCTATTTGCCTTTGGATTCAATTATCCTATATGATTTCACTTTTAGGATCAGTTCATTCGTTTCCGCTTTCGCTCTTTGTTATTCGTCTTGCTTTTGATCCGTTCTTTTCGTTTTCCGATTTTGACTTGTTTCCGACATGTTTATGTTTCCGGCTGTGAATTCGATTTGTGTTTGCTTCGTTTTTCTGCTTCGGTTTCTTTTGCCTTACGATTCGATTTCACTTTTTCTTTTTTTTTCACTTTTCGTCAGCTTTGCTTCGATTCGTTTGCATTTTGTTATTCAATTCGCCTTCAAAATGTATTGTCCGATTTGAATTTGCTTTGGTTTTGGCCACTTTCATTTTGTCTTCCAGTTGGGGTTCGGTTTCCATATCAGTCCCAACAAAAAGTGAGGACAGTATTGTCGGCAGTTGTATTGGGATCATCTTACCCAACTCCAAGTGGTGTGTTCATACCTGAAGTGAGCAGTTCACTGCCTGACGTTGTAAAGTTCTTATCAGCACACAAATCCCCACTTCTGGTAAATGCTTACCTTTACTTCACCTATGCTTCAGCCCCGGACTCTTATCTTTTTGGACCATGTGATACTTAATACCACCAGCCCTATGGTCACATATGGTAACCTCAACTATTACAATCTATTCGATGCCATAGTGGATGCTTTCTATTCAGCGGTTGAAAGGTTCGGTGTTACTGACATCGAACTAGTTGTATCAGATACTGGTTGGCCTTCTGATGGAAATGGAAATTTCACAACTAAAGAGCTTGCATCAACCTATAACAAGAATGTGATCAACCACATCGTAACCAACGGGACACCAAAGAGGCGTACTTCCTCTTTGGCCTTTTCTATCCACCCTGGAACTAGTTTATGATGTACTTCCTAGAGCTAGCTTTGGGAAGTAGGTTGAAACTTTATATGCTTTGGTGAATAATGTCCTACGGCAATTGGGGAGAGGATGTTTATGTTAGTACTCTTCAAATATAAGTTTATTGCAGTGATATAGTGACAGTATATTGTTTACCAGAGTTGCAAGTTCCATATATTAATTTAGTATTCATCAAAGAGATGTTCTTTCTCACAACCTCGTGTTCAAGGCAATAGAGAACTTCTAGACAAAAATGAAATAGGCTAAAGAAAAACAAGTTTCCAAATCAAAGGTGTGATTGATGCTGTCAACTATTCGTTGTCCGGCTTACAAAAGGGTAGTTTGTGCACCCAATAATAGGATCCTGTGCACAGAAAGTCATCCATTTAAGGACACATTAAGCTCGAGTCTCAAGACTTAAAAGTCTGGATCTGAAATAAAATGCAGGGTATAGGAGATCAAACCTGTGTCACCGTCAGAAACAGCCTCACATCCAATTCCTGGAGAATCGACCACTGCCACGCTGGAAGCTATAATAAGTTATAATTATATATTCTAACACAAATAGGAAGAAAAAAACAGAAGATTGATTGAAAAAAACTTTTTATTTCTATTTTTCAATTATTATCTTATAACAACTCGTTAAAAGTCATTTTATAGGTCTAAATAACAATTATTAATAAAAACATGTATCGAATAGAATTCTAAACAGTAGACATTATATTTTAGCAGTCTTTAATAAAATAGTTATAAATTTCTTTAGAAAACTTTAATGAACCATAAACTTGCACTATTTAAAACTATACTCAATGAGCTTTAAATTCATATTTGGTTCATCAACAAAAATATATGTCTGTCTTCCCAAAACATCACTTACATTCATTATTGTTGAAGATGAAGTCACATTTAATTTATTGAAAAATTCTCAACACCTCATCCTCCTAGTAAACTTGACTTCTTAGCAACTCCAACCATCTCTCTAAGCTACTAAAATATTTCTTTCTTGAGGAGTTTTGTGAAAATATCAGCTATTTGCTCAAGAGTTTTGATGTATTCTACCTCAACCTCCTTGTTGGTAATGCAATCTCAAATAAAATGAAACCTTGCATCTATAAGCTTACTCCGATCATGAAGCACTGGATTTTTTGTAAGAGCAATAGTCAATTTATTATCCACCATAATTTTAGTCACTTCTTTCTGAGCAAAATGAAGTTTGCTTAGTAGTCTGCTTAGCCATGTTGTATGATATGCACAAGCAGTTTTAGCAACATACTCTGGTTTACATGTTGAGAGTGTCACAACTAATTGTTTTTTTTGAAAACCATGAAATTGTATTTTCTCCAAAGAAAAATATAAACTTAGTAATATTCTTTCAATCATCAATATCAATGGCATAATCACTATCAAAATATCCTTTTAAGTGCCTCAATTAAAGAAGTATAAAAAATGTCATAATCAAGAGTACCTTTCAAAATTTGAAGAATTCTCTTTGTAGCTTGCAAGTGTTCTTCACTTGGATTGTCCATAAACCAATTTTCTAATCCCGCGACAAATAATATATCAGTTCTAGTAAATGTTAAGTACCTTAGGCTTCTCCATAAACCAATTCACTAATCCCATGACAAATAATATATTAGGACTAATACAATTCAAGTACCCCAGGCTTCGCACAAGGCTTTGCAATGTAGTTGGGTCGGCCTTCCCTACTCCATCTTCCTTAGAGAATTTTAGCCCACACTTCATCAGAGTATTCACAGGATTGTAGTCTATCATCTGAAAACTTTTTATAATCTCTCTTGCTTACGACTGTGAAGATATAAATATCCTATCACTCCATTGTTTTACTTTATTCCTAAATAATATGAAATAAGCTCTATATCGCTCATCTCAACATCTGAAAACTTTTTATAATCTCTCTTGCTTACCACTGTGAAGATATAAATATCCTGTCACTCTATTATTTTACTTTTATTCCTAAATAATATGAAATAAGCTCTATATCGCTTATCTCAAATTCTCATGCCATTGCCTTCTTAAAGTCATCATATGTTTGTGAATTATTTTTCAGAAGAATGAGGTCATCCACATAAATGCACATGAACAAAATATCATCTTTTTTTAACATAAAGTGCATATTCATGAACGCATCTTGAAAAACCATTCTCACGAAGATATTTTTCAAGGTGACTATACCAATATTATGGTGCTTGTTTAAGGTTGTACAATACCTTCT
>JANITW010000235.1:22144546-22160046 GCA_027564335.1 Erythroxylum williamsii | reverse complement strand
CAGGAGGTATGTAATACTAATATTCCGCATTTTTGTTTTATGATAGACATGTATACAGATCATTATCATGTCTAACAGAATCTACAACGGTCACCGATTGATCCACCATACTGTTCTGTTTTCTCATTGATCCCATCCTTAAAAAATGATCAATAAGGTAACCGTGAGCCCCATGAGTCTCAACGCCATCAAAACATGCACATCGAGAACTTGTGTTTTCATTATGGAAACATTGGTAAACGTAAGCTCGAGAAGTTCCTTTCTTTCAGGTTGGGAAAAAAACAGTGCATTAATGCATACCAAATCCTAAATATAAGCAATCTGCGAGTTTGTTGAACATTAAAGGCTTCCGAAGCCAATTATCTTTGACAATAGGGCACTTTCTGGTTTACTGAGATCTCCTATATGACGTTACATATCAACTCATCAACCACCATGTTGTTTTCTCAGCAAGAAAAGCCGTAGATCATAGTTGATTGTTTTGACGAACGAAGCACAACTCAAGCACAAAGATCTTTTCTCGTCTGAATGTGGGCCAGAGATAATCATGAGCGGGGAGGCTTTTCCAGCTAGCTATCTAACAACTAGCTACCGAAAAGACACAATGATACTCATCCCATGTGTTGCCAAGTAAAAAGTGAATCACGAACCAAGTCTCATCATGATTTCGGGAAAGTTCAGACAGTATATTTATGGTTTCCACAAATGTGTATCAGAGCATCCCATTTTTGCGATTTCTGATGAGTTGTGAAGATAGCATCAGCCAAATTCACACTAATGATACTGTTGAACGCTTTGGGTATGACTTATGAGGATAGCATCAGAATTCTCCACCTGATCGAGATGGCCTGGCTTCGATGATTAACGAATGAACTCACAACACAAATCGATGTAATAGCACATATCTAAGTTCCCATAATACACCAACACAAGAGCAGTGCGGTATTGATATGAAAAGACTGGAATGGTTGGCATAAATCTGTTGTCAAGTAGGTGCAAGAACGTACCCTCCTGAGACGCACGCCCCACAACAATTGACAGAGAATGATGGCATGAAGTGCGTCTGCCAGTTTCTTCTATGCCTCCACTTGTTCTTCTGAGCATATACCATCTGGTATATACATGAGGGCATTGAATCTCAGGACTCCATCACCAAATCCCCTTCACGTCAGAAATCTACATGGAAGACCAAGTAGTAGTGACATCATTTTTCATGTTCTGTTCATAATCAACTTTGAAATCCCAGTTGGAAAATGAAGTCAAAATTTTTGTAAATGTTTCTCATTTCTGTAATAAACACGCGACCTCGTTAGTCAACTAATCATGAGTCACCAACCGCATTGCTTACTAGTCATCACCAGAATTAATCAACTAAATAAGGTAGAAAACACTCCTTTAACTTCGTTTGAAAAAAAGACTAAAATTACGATGCCTTTCAAATTAAGGTTTTGCTAAAGTAATGAGCAATTCATTTCTTTTCCGGATGATGTTTATATGGACAGTTACGTGCACAATCATCCACCACTTTAACCTTAATTTCCTCGACAGCAACACTTTTGACCCGCAATATCATATGTAGTCTGAATTCCCGTACTCTTTCAGCAAGTCAATACATTAATGTTGGACATTAATATAATCTTCTAAAGTCATAACTTCAGACATCAAAAGAGACCATTTCCAAGTTGACTTTAATGTAGAGCCAAGCCAATCTGTTTGAGATCTGATCCCCTGTCCTAATACCTGTCCAATAACCTGTCTATTGCATCTTGGCCTTCTATTTATGTAGGTCCCACATAAATGGAAGGTCAAGATGCAATGGACAGGTATTGGGACAGGGGATTTGAGGGGAGTCCCACATAAATGGAAGGCCAAGATGCAATGGACAGGATTATTGGACAGGTATTGGGACAGGGGATTTGAGGGGAATCTGTTCAGACCCATGAAACTAGCCAATCAGACTATGATAAAAGCAGCCTATGCTAATGACTAGGGGGACACGACTAGGTACGTAGTATGTAGTTTTCCGTAGTATCCATCCAATTTTTTATTATATTAGCAGGATGACCGAGTGTAGTACTCGACCCTGGCCACCGTAGGAATCCCAATTAAGCGGCCTGCATCTCGCCGTCGGAGCAAGTACCACCTTGTTACCACCACCACAACCAAAAAGTCTAGTAAGAGGACAATTCAGTAAAAAATCTAAATAACGTGTTTAGATAGTCATTACACCGAGTCACGACATAAGTCTGAGAAAGCCTCTTAACTGATGTCTCACAGAGAAAATCATATTTGCTGTAAGCTTCAAGCAGAGAAATAACAATTTGATAACAAAAGCTAACGTGTGAGGGGGTTGAACTTTCCCATCTTATAAGGAGAGAAGAGGGTGGTGGTCACTTTCGTTTCAGTTTCAACCATTTTTTATTATCAGAACTTACACGTGCCAATATTCGTAATCTAACCCCAATATTAAGATCATATCATTAAGATCATATCATGAAATATTCTGTTGCTCGTTATACTACTTGGTTAGGCTTTTCTAGAGTGGCAACACGTGCCTGTATGCTGCCATGTGAATGCAGTTGCACCATGATCTGATAGAGAAGGTTAGTTTAATTTATTTATTGTCGACATGTAAAGTCTGACATAGTTAGAAAAACATTTCTTTTTGTCTTTTTATTTGTCCTTATCTAAGTATGTACCCAACTCATAGAACAAAAGGTTGAACCCTAACTTAAAGAGCCCCTTACACTCTAATCCGATGAAGCAACTGAAAAGATATAAATCAGGTATTCAGCGACCCGTTAAGGAGGAGGTGAATACCCCGTAGGCCTAGGTATGTACCCAACTCTATCCATGATAAGAATGGCCTGTCAAGTACCGAAGATCCAAGTAACTCACTAGTAGCGAGCATAGCAGAAGGATTGCCGTTATAGTTATACACCACAAAGCCTAGTTATTTGTATGGAACAGTGATGTAGGGCTTCAGACATCACATTGAGTGGTCCCTGTCCCAAACCAGGAGCAGATAAGGAAAAGCACTACCTTGTCACTTTCATCATTCTCAGAACAGTCTGATGCAAGGTATGAATGAAAACCTACTTGTGTGTATCGTGGCATCCTTTGACTAAGGCTTCTCTAATTTAGTGAAGAATTTCATTGGATAAACAAATGTAAGAGTGGACAACTTGGAAAAGGACGACCGCAGAAGTATTCTTCTCATTCTGATCCCTTTCAGTCAGACCGTCACCTGAGAAGGGAAAATAATATAATTAATTAACAGGGGTCGATTCGTTTTTGGACGGTTCATTGACTTGACTCGTTCTCTGTTATTGAATCTTGGGGCTTAAAAAAAAAAGTATTACGGTATAAAACCAAATCACCAAGTAAATGCTCATGGCCTGTTCCCATGCGTCCTTTTAAGAAACTCTAACGTTCTACCAAACTCAAGGTAAGTTTCCCATTCATGCTCTGGGATATATATTTTTAAAGCTTGAAGATGAGTTCACGCAGTCACTCAAGGGGTCTCATATAATTTGATATGTGAAGATAGGAGGTTCGCTAATTATATAATTAATGTAAGATAATAGGGTTCAAGTGACTAGGGTAAGGCTCAAAGTTTATAAGATACTCCGTCTTATTTAAAATAAGTATCGTTTTAAAGAGATACACACTTATTAAGAAAATTAGTGAAATGTTTGATATATCCTTATTAATTACATGTTAAATTGTCTTGAAAATATAATCTGTATAATTAGAATGTGAGAAAAATTAAAGGATAATTTTGAAAATCAAATTATAAACATATATGAAAAATCGTGAATGATATTTATTTTGAATAATTAAAATATTTCTAAAACGACACTTATTTTAAATAAAAGGGAGTATTATCGAGATGGAATTATTTTGCTTTTTAAGAGGACAGAATGAAAACAGGATTTTAACAAGCGCCATAATTCCTGCAAACCGGAACAGTAGAAGACTAAAAAGCTTCTTGATGGGGCTGCGTTTGAGTTTGACAAAAGGTGTAGAGAAATGAATAATTGTAAATAGGAATGAATGAAAGCCTAAAGCCACAACTTTCGCCGCTTGGGTGCCATGAATCATAGCGCGTACACATGCAATATAATAACCAAAGGAAGGAACTTGCCGCCTCCGCCTGCAACCGAAAGACCTTCACCTTCCTAAATATTATTCCCAAAAATTAGCCTACGGCATAAAACGTAACAATGTTTGACAATAATTCATCCTTATTTCATTCCTCTCCGTCTCTGTTTCTGACTCTTTGTTGGGAAATTGATTAAAGTGTAAGCTAGAGGTGGGGTGTAAGTAACCCAAATGGGATTTTAAACATGAACAGAAACAAACACCCACCAACCCAACAACATAAACATAAACAGCAGATTTGTGTCTCGCAAAATTTCTAAAATCCACGGATACAAGAACAAAAGCCTCTCACTTTCCTTTCGTTTTGTTCTGTTTTCTCTTTTCTGTTTTCTCACCTCTTTGTATCCGTCGTGCCTTCATCTCTCTTCTTACGACAATCTGATTAACCCTCCATTAATTTAATTTATAACCCATTTATTCTATTTTGCTCTCTCTCTCTCTCTCTCTCTCTCTCTCCTTTTTTATGTGCAAAGAAGATAGACTCGAGCTTTCTTTGTTATGGCCGCCTGAAACACATTACCCTTCTGTGCCTCTCTCTTTCTCGCTGTTTTTTCTTCGTTTGTAGCTTCCTGAAGGTGTGTTACTTTTTCCCTTTTCAATTCCCTGCTATTATCGTTTCATTTCCCATATAATTTACTTTTCTTTGATTTGTCTTCTCTTCGTTTTTTTGACTGTGCTAGGCTAGAATCATTCTTTTCTCCTTTTTTCGTTAAATATTTTTTGAAAAAAACTGATCTGTACCTGGTCGTGTTTCCTATGGATTCTCTTATTCAATTAACTGATTGTTAATTATCTGGGTGTCTGAAATCGACGTTCGTTGCAGGATATAAACGTGCTTTTTTGTGTCTGCAGATAGTTATCTTTTAACTTAAATTTCCTTATGGAGCTTTTTGGTAACTGATGGAAGGGAAGTGACTGAATCACAGTTATTTTCCCAGATATTGCTGGAATGGTGCCTGTATTCTGCTGGAAAAAAAGTTCCATCTTTAGGATAGAAGTTGAATTGAGTTTTTTATTTTTAAGGTTTTGTTAGCACGCTTATTTTTGGGATTTACAGGAAAAAAAAAACATACTTTTTGACAGATTATGCCTCTAGTCGCTAAGGTTTCCACAGTATCTTTTAATAATTTATATGTTGTTGAAAAAGTTTCAGCTCCCGAGTGTTTTATCTTTCTCCAGTTGGGATGTTAGATTTTATAGAAGCTTAAGAATTTGGCATGTAAATCTCAATCTTATGTATTTGCATGATTCGGCTGTAGTGGTGCTGTATGAGGATGGCCGGTAGTGAAGAGACCAGTAGCCCTAGTTGGAGTGCTCAATATGTTGCAAGAGCTGTTGCTGCAGCAGCAGCAGCTGCAACCGCTCCTCGATCACCACGGCCCTCTGTAGTGTTCTCGTCCCAAGATGATCAGGGTGATAGCCACTTCATGAAACTGCAGCGCCAACTTACAAGGGTTCTAAAAGGTTTTTCATCTCCCCCTCCTGAAGTGAAAAGTGAAGCTTATAATCCAGAAGTTCTAACTAGCCAAAAGCGTCAATGGGCAAGCTTTCAATTACAGTACTTGGTAGGTGAAGTGATTTAGTTTGATGCTCAAGCTAGTTTTCTGTGTAGGAATGACTCGTAACAACATTCTGTTGTGAAGCCTTTTTGTTTCAGAAACCTCCTCGACGGGGCTTATTTCCACTATTTATTTAATGCAGCTGCTGCCAGCTAAATTTAAATTCTTTAGTTACTGATAGTTGCTTACCTCCTTTTAAATTGTCTTTTGGGGTGCTCAAAGTTGTATTACTGATATAAGTTTACCTTTTCCTGTTATGTATTTTTTTTAATACTTTCTGTGTAATGGAAAAGGCTGCAGCTTCAGCTTCTATTATTTTCATAACATCTCTATTATTTAAGTTTTCAGGATCATAAGTCTCTAAAGGAACCATCAAAGCTTTTTGAAAGCATGGTAGTTGTAGGTCTTCATCCTAATTGTGACCTCCAGGCTCTTCAAAGGCAATATGTAGGTAGAAAGTCTGAAGTATCTGGGAGGTTGCAAAGTGCACTTGGCTGTCAGAATCAATCTCGCATAGCGCCCATTCTTGAACCTCAGGTGCCTTTTAGTGCCAAAATATGTTCAACGTGTACTTCTGTCTATGTCACAAGCATTTCCTGATTCTTAGCTTTTTTCTTTCAGGTCTTATTTGTTTACCCTCCAGAAAAAGAGCTACCACTTAAATATAAGGATCTTTTGTCTTTTTGCTTCCCTGGAGGCCTAGAGGTTGGTTTCCACCGATTGGTTTTCACATGTCCTTTGCATTTGTGCACGTTACTTTGATTTACTTATTCTCTCTTGAGTTTGAAACATGGTTATTCTGATTCTTTCTAGGTTCGTGCTGTTGAGAGAACCCCTTCAATGAGTGAGTTGAATGAAATTCTTCTAGGCCAGGTACATATATGGCATTTTCATGTGAATTCTTGAGTATGTATATATGTGTGTATTTATATGTATATGTATATTTATATGTATGTATGTATTTATATGTATATGTATGTTTGTTTATTTTATTTTATTTGATGGAGATGGCATTGCACCTATTGTTAACATTTTCATTGATCTTTTAACTTTGAATTTCCTCTCCTATTGCTTGGCTTAATGACTGAAATTAAAGCTTATTTGTATGCACAATTGTAGATTTTCAATTAAAGCGGTTGGTTTGGTGATTTCTTCTTCACCAATTAGCCCTGGGATTATCAATCATCATATTTGTTATTAACTTCTTTCTTTAGCTTGCACCACCAGGCAAAATGATTAAAAAATGGCCGTGATTCGGAATCTTAGGAGTACATTATTTATTGAATCTTGCTAATGATTCAAATTTTTTAATGTCAGATTCTCACAATTATTTCTCATCTAATTAATAATTGTGTGCTTATTTTGCAGGAGCACCTTAAACAAAGTGATCTGTCATTTGTATTCCGGCTACAGGTAACCTTAATATATGATGCTTCTTTATTTTTATTCTTTTTTATTCCATTTGGTTGAGTACGATATCTGGCGAAAAAGTTTGTGTGACCAAATAAACATTTTGCTGGTTCATGGACTAAGGATGCTGTATATGCAAAATGCATTGCAATTTATATTCTGTTTTTTCATAGGGGCAAAGATTAGATTTGATATCTATCCTATAATCATCATTTTTTTTTTTGATGTCCTGTTTTAGTATTGATACTAAATTGTCCCATCTTCCAACAGATCTTAGGGTAATTGGGAGAGTTTGATTCTTTAGATGCCACAATTATATGTGTTATTTATTTTCAATTTGATAGAAAATTATGTCTTCTTGATATATGATATACTTTAGGGAGACTGTGTATCATTCAGGAGTTGACTGATTTCCCATTCGTTAAATTCGCTTTTGAACCTTGTATTTTTGTCACAGGTTGCTGATAATTCAACACTGTATGGGTGCTGTGTGTTGGTTGAAGAAATTGTTACAAAACCTTCTGGATTGCTTTCCATGATCTCAAATAAACAGTCTACCTTCCCAGCTTTGAGGCATCATATACTAACTACTCGGAGATGTTACTGCATTCTGTCAAGGCTTCCATTCTTTGAATTGCATTTTGCTGTTTTGAATAGGTGTGTCTGCAATTTAAATTCTGGTTTGTCAAATTCTAAGCTCACTCTGGTCAACTGTTGATTAGAGTTCATGTTTATCAATTAAGCTCCTTTCGGTGGATATCTGATGTACTAATATGGATGATAATGCACAGTAACATCTAAATATTAATCCTTATTATTTTATGGACTTGTGTTGTAGTATCTTCACAGAGGAAAGGCTGGAACGGTTGACAAAAGATAGTGGTTTTCTGGACCTAGAACCCTTCGAGGGCATCAAGGAAGAAAAATCAAATGACAACTTGGATTCTGAATCATTGAACTACAAAGGTGCAGAGGAGATTATGGATGGATCAGTTGAAATTTCGGAATCACACTTGAGAAATTCTATTGTGGGAGTTGGTATTAACAATGGAAATCAGCTGGACCATCAACTTGTTCAGGGGCATATTCATTTATTGAACAAAAGCATCAACAATAACATTGTTGTTCCAGTTGATTCTGAGACTGAAATCCTCTCATCTAAAGGAGAATCTGGTGGTGTAAACTCTGAAGATTATAACATTGATGCTGATGATTTTTCATCTAATAAACAAACTGGAGATAAACGTTTACCAATTGCTGTTCTTCCTCTCCTGCGATACTGTCAATATGAAAGTTCTGAATCTTCATGCAGGTATGATATATGTTAAGCAGACGGGGATTCTTATAGTGGACTTTGTATTTTTCTGTCTTTGGTAAATGTATATTACTTGTGCTTGAAGCCTATTGTTTGGGAAGATGGTTGGTGAGTTTTTGTTTTGTACAAACATGACCACAAAGCTGATATGGCTTGAGCTGCTGAAAGCTGCCAATTCCAGTAGTCTCTTGGTTGAAATTTGATATAATTTTTATATATTGTTTTGGAGGTTGTTGATTAGTTGATAAGAGTTAATATCTTGAGCGTATAAGCTATTCTTTAAAGAATGTTAATTGACATTAATTTGGTGTGTACTTGTGAAACATTTGAGCATGTTGGGATACATGAGTTATATATGTGATTCTCATCATTTGGGTGGAAGCAATGTTTTGTTATTAAGCGGGTCTAAAATGCTCTTTATGCAGCTTCCAAGGTTCTCCTAGTGAAGATAGGAACTTCAGGAGTGATGTTGATGATACAGAAACAGAGGAGGCATCCTTTTCTGGCCAGGAAGATTCAAATGATAACATTGATATTCTTGAATGGGCCAAGGTCTGAATCATTTTTTATATGCAAGTGTGTAGATGTTTCTAGGCAGTTACTTTTGTTAATTGACTACCTTTTCAGGTTTAAATTTTCTTTCTTCTTTACTTTTTCTCTAGGCAAACAACCATGGATCACTGCAGCTTTTGTGCGAGTATTTCCGATTACATTGCCCTGCCAGGGGTTCAACTCTTAGATTCCACCCGCTGGAACACCTTCATCCCTTGGAATATCATAGACCTGATGAGACAGTTCTACATATTGCTGGCTCAACAATTGATCTGAGATCATGCAGTACCAGCCTGGAATTTGCAGAGGTAAGGATACATTGCTTTTGGGAGTTAGATATTTTCTATTTGTGATCATGTGTTGGGACTTTATTTGTAATGGGACACATTTTTAATGCAATAAACAGCATGCTTTTTTGTATGTGGAACTTTTTGACTTTCTTCTCTCATGTAATGCCTTCTGTTTGCGTTGTTTATCAGGCACACAGCGCTTTGATGGCGGAGGAGGAAGTCGTTGCATTGTCAACATGGGCTGTTGCATGCATATGCGGATCCTTGCGACTTGAGAATGTATGATGTTCTTGAAACTTTTCGCTATAAACACTTGATATTTGTTCTAAAAATCCTATAAATACTTTGCATGCCTAATTCTATTCATTTATTGAAGCAACATTCTCATACACTACATTTGTTTGCATATAGTGCAATCGTATATTGAATATAAACTTGTGTATGTTCCTTTAATTACTTAATAGAATGCAATTTGAAAATGAAAGTAATCACAACAAAATTTGGGGCTGTTACCTTCTCTTGTTTTGCTTCACTTAGTTGACCAAATACTTGTCCAATATATCTTGATTTTGGTGGGTCATTTGCTTTATGCTCTTTTATTCAGTTTATATGTTGCCCAGAAATTGCTGACGTATAATTTGGGTGGTAATATTCTGTGCCTGTAGGTTTTAACATTATTTGCAGGAGCACTATTGGAAAAACAAATCGTGGTGGTTTGCTCAAATTTGGTATGTTTCCTGCGCATATTGTGTGATCCTAATGACTTTCTGTTGGATTTTAAAGTTGGCATAAATTGGCTATATTAACTTGATCTCCTACCTGAAGGAGTATATTCTATTTTCCGAACAAACCTTGTTGAATCTTTATGTGTGCTTGCTCCTACAAATCGTGAACTTCTTGATTTGATATTTTTCTAATTCTTTGTTTGCAGGGTATCTTATCTGCTTTAGTTTTATCTATTATTCCTTTAATTCGACCCTACCAATGGCAAAGCCTATTAATGCCGGTATGGATTTTTTTTTTCCTAGCCTTGCTTTTTACTGAGGTATTGGTCTTATTCTATTCACTACCCTGGCTTATTTATTTTCTCCATTTCATTTTTTAGATCTTGCCAGATGACATGCTTGATTTTCTGGATGCACCTGTTCCTTACATAGTAAGTATTTTGTTGCAATTCAGAATGTATTCATCATCAAGTCCCGTTGCTATTAAATTGGCCCTGGGTTTCCTTTGAAACCAAAAGGGAAATAATATTACGGTAGGGCATTAGGTGTGTGGTCTTTTCTACCTTGCTTCAGTTACCAATAAATGGTTGTGTTTAGGTGGGTGTAAAAAACAAAACAAGTGAGGTGCAGTCAAAGTTGACTAATGTAATTCTCGTCGATGCTAACAAGAACCAGGTTTGCATTTTCATTTACTATTTTATATGTGCACTTTTACATCAATTTATATGAGACAGATTTAACCATATGTCTGATGACTTCTAGCTTGTTTATTTTCCCTCCATCTGGGAGTTGTCTTCTCGCTCTAAGAAAATTGTTGATGATATGTCCGTTGTGGGAATGCTATACATGTGATCAAAAAGAATGTTGTGCTGGCTTATATAACATGACTCATATGTCACACACACACTCTCTCACTAGCTACTTAAGCTTAGGTCTTTTCTTGTCCATGATGTCCCTGCATTCTCTTGGTGAAAAAATGTTAAACTAAATTCGAATAAAAAAAGTCTAGTTGGAATTTCTTACGTCAAGTGCCAACTGCTTTAGCTACTTTAATTTCTATGATCTGTCTGTCTAACATCTTTACCTTTGTTTCTCTTTGGCCTTTGTTTTTGAGTTGGTGGATTGGTGGTGGAATCCTCAAAATTACAGCCCTCAAAATTCTTCTGTAATTTTCACGGATCTTTTTGTTTGTCATCTGGCTATATGATTATCTTTTTTTTTTGGGGTCTCATCTCTTCAGAATACTTATTTAGTGTAATTATCTAATATATTTCTCATTTTTTTATATGATAGGTACGGTCACCAAATATTCCACAATTGCCAAAACAAAAGGAGTTGTTTTCACGCCTAAGTCCTTATCATGCAAAGCTAGTGGGAGAAAGTTTTCTGGCAAAGAAAAGACCAATGTACGAGTGTACAGACGCACAGGTGTGCTTCTACTTGATACTTTTTCTTCCCTCTGCTGTGATGATACCTCTTCTTTTGATGTGGATTTCTATATTTGAACATATAATGCTATCTATAACATATTCCCTGAAGTTTAGAAACCATTGTGGTATTTAGTTGAGTTTCCTTGAAATTTATTGTGTTCTTAAATCTTTTACTGATACATGTGCCTAGTTGTTGTGTTTTTTCTGTACTGGGATGGCTAAGTTGCTATCTTCTTAGCACACTGAAACATGAAAGATCCTATTTGTATAAGGACTAGAATGCTTTTTTTCGTAGGTAGATCTATATTCATTTGATAGTTGTGGAGTGTCATCCGCAAGGCTGATGTTTAGGAATGACCTTTTTAGGGTTTTTTTTTTTTTTTTGGCAAGTACATGACTTTAGGAAAGTATAGTTGCATCTACTCTTCGTTTTCAAATACTTGCAACTTTGATCACCTTGCATGTTAGCTGTACTTGGCTTCATATTTTGTTTGTGCTTCTATTATACCTTCATAAGCCTTTACACATGTTGTTGAGCTTGGTCAATGAAACTACACTTGCTAAGTTTTGTTATACTTTAGCACGTCCATGGTTCTTCTTAATCATGATAATTCCTTTCATATTGGGAATTTGCCTTATGTTCTGTGTTAGGTCCCTTAGACATGCATCGAGTCACAGGACGATGTATAGAGTAATCTTGCCACTCTGTTATATCCCTGCTCTTGTTAAAATTCTTCTTCCGGCCTATTTTGAAAGGAGAAAAGAAATTCGACTCTAAGGGAGACCGAAACCTTGGACCTCGTTGGAGAGAGCTCCTAATCTCTGTTTTTTGATAAAATATGACTTATCTCTTTATTTCTCTTATCTGCCTTTAAATAGGCAAGACGTAATATTGAAATAGAAGTCTTATATGTGAAGACTTCTTAACAAGGAATTAACGATATACTAACTACAACTATCCTACCTAACTACCAACGCAGGCTTATTAATAATAATAATAAAACCTATCTACACATCAGGTCATTATCTACGCATCAATAGGTTCTCCAGCACCACGAGACTTGCGCATATATTTCTGTCCTACAAATGCGTCCACAACATTCTGTTACTTGTTGTCATTCTCATTTTGCTTATGTTGGTCTATAGGGATCATGCAACTAAATATTGCATTGAAAAATGCTCTACAGGTTTCTTGTATAATAGTTTTCACTTTTGTTGCTTGGAAGTTTGGAATAACATTTTGAGCAAATGTTTCCACTAGTTGCTTAACCGCCTCTTTGGTGTGGATTTGTCCTGTATGTGTATGATTGTTCCAGGTTCAAGCTGCCAAGGGCTTCCTAGACGTGTTGAAATTGTACTTGGATTCCCTCTGCTCTAAGCTGCGCTCACACACAATTACAAATGTACAATCCAATAACGATAAGGTCTGTCCTTTTCTTAGTTGGTGCTTTTATTCCTGCCTTATATCTTGAATTTCTGCTGGATGATAGTCCCCAGCTGACAAGTTTGAACACAATAAGCTGAATTTTTTTTTGTGGTTAAACATTATTTATCAGACATGAAATTCGCTTTCGAAAATTATGTTCGGGGATGTGCCGAGTCTTACAGAGAAATGATACTTTAATAGAACAAGGAACTTATTATGCACTGTAATTTTCCTGTTAGCACCCGGATGGTTATCAGAGTATTTATGCATTGAAAAATCACGTGCAAACACAACCAGAAAAGGAGGGTGAAAATGATTAAGCAACTAACCAATTGATAATATAATTTTTTTGGTGGCATTACACATAGGCTATTAAATTCCACATTCTAGTCCATGAAATTTTGTTGTCATTTGAGTAATATCCGAGTATATATCTTGATACTAACTGCAATGCTAGCTTGTGTTACAGTCATCAACCCTGATTGTTTGATGAACACAAGTTTTATTGTTGAGCATATGTTAATAATATTATCAAGTGATATAACTGGCTTCTGTCCCTTTCCTTCTAGGTATCATTGCTTTTAAAGGAGAGTTTCATAGATTCCTTCTCTAGTCGTGATAGACCATTTATGAAGGTTTGTTTCTCTCGACATTCTTGATTTGCTTAAAAAATTTCTATTGATTCATTTCAACAATCAGGAATTGCTAAAAATCATTGTTCTTGCTTACAATTGCTTTCATAGTCTTTTCATTAAACTACGATTAAAACTGTAAGCTGAATAATTTTTCCTTTCCTTGTCCAAAACAGCATTTTGTGGACACACAGCTCTTCTCAGTACATACAGATCGTGTTCTCTCATTTTTCCAAAAAGAGTAATGCTGTTGTTAATCAGAAGTTATAGTTATCTCTTGTACCTTGAAGAAAAAGTATATACGCATAATAGTTGGCAACAGGCGGACCAATATAGTCCCCCTGATATAAAACGGGAAGACCAGGCTGCTTAGTTGAAACTGGGTACAAAGGTTGGGTTTTTGTTTGCTGTGGGTAGACAGGCTTAGGTGATAGTCTTACAGAAAATGCAGCTTGTAATGCTATGTTCATGTTTAGAATTATCTTCATATGAAAGTTTTGCTTATCCAATCTATCTCTCGTCTCCATTAGCTTCCCTGAATTGTCCATCTAAAATCCGACTAACAGATTCGCCTGATTTGTATAATCCGAATCCGCAGATTATGCACATGAATCCGCAAATATTTTGGTTTTACAGGCACAGATTGACGTTATTTCAAATATTATACTGTAATCTTCGTCTTTGGCATCATCCCAAGCCACATGTATGGTGTACGATTACAACTTGTACAACCAGCGTGTACAATGGTTAGATCTTTTTTTCATGTTAAAATCTCTCGTGCCCGGGTGTGTCAGAGCGTGGAAGTATAGCAAATGATAGTTTGCAGACTCTGCTATGAATTGCTCAACGTAGTTCTGAGGCGCAGTAAACTCAGTAATCTGAGATGGTCGGAAGTTCTGAGTTTGTATGGCAGGGGCACAAGTGAATCCATTTAATGGTCAGATTAATACCGTTATCTGACAATCGAAGTACCAAGCAAGTTTAGAACAAAGTTTTATCTGGACTTGAGAAGCAAATAAAGAGTGCGATAAGGTATCAGTGGCAGGGTGGGTCTTGAATCTTGACGGTTATAATGCATTCATTTGTCCTATCCTATGGCATCGTACTTGTATCCGGCTGCTAAATACCATCAACAGGTGGGGGAGCTCTCTGTCCTGCAGTTAAGGTGGTAGCTAAAACAAGTAGCTGTCTAGGAGGAGAGTATACTGGACGAACAGAAGAACACTGCGGACCATGCGTTGCTATTGTTGACTTTGCATGTGCTTGTACGTCTTAAGAGGAGAGGGTATGATCGGAGTCGGAGGTGCTGTATTGATGTGTTGCTGGTGGGAATCGTGGTTCAGAATTTGAGACATTGATTCTGTTTCCTACCAATCGAGGATTGTAAGCCACAAGAAAGCAAAGCCCTTCCAACTACTTTGGTGGCCACCATTTACATTCTCTTTGGAGTAAAAAGAATAGTACAGCATGCACATGCATCAGCAGTCTCTTGGAACAGTTTCAATTGAATTTATGATTCGTCAACCCTAAACTAACTTACATGAAGGGATATAACTTTAAACACTAAAGGGTTATATTTTATAAAATAAATTAATTATCTTTTTTTTGTTCTGTTGATAATACTTCATAAATGCATTAGTACCTGATTGGATGGGTTTTTTTGGAGATGATAAATACCTTTTTTTGTCACAAAAATTTTTTAAAAAAAAATAAGTGTTTTGCTGTAAAATAAAAAATATTTTTCAATAGATATGACCTTTTTGTCAATTAAAATACAGCTTTTTAAGAAACTCAAATTTTAAGCTTAAAAAAAACTTTTTCAAATAAAATTTTCAGATCAATTAATGAGTTTATTTTTTAGTCTCTTTTGTCCTTACATTTTATACATAATGTTTACAATACCTACAAACTCATATTCACGTTTATTTTAGAAGTTATATAATATTATTTAATTTTTTATATATTTTAATATTTATTTTCGATATTAGTTTTACTTA
>JANITW010000235.1:22116820-22144446 GCA_027564335.1 Erythroxylum williamsii | reverse complement strand
ATATTTATTTTCGATATTAGTTTTACTTATGTTATAATTCTTATAAAATATTTGGTTATAAATATTATCATTTATGTTTTATATAATTTAAAATTATATAATAATTAATATATTGTGCTTTGTATATTATTTAATATACTTTTAAAATATTTATATGCATAAATAATTTTGTATAAAATAAAATAAAGCTAAAATTAAAATTATTTTTTTATTTTTATATTATCAAATCGTCTATTTTATAAAGCTCACTTAAAAAAACACAGCTAAATAATCAAAAAAAGTTATTATAAGAAAAGCTCTTAAACAAAAACAGGTTGCAACCAAACACAAGCTTAGGCTATGTGAAAAATGGAACCAAGAAATTAGTATAACTCGGAGACTTCATGCTTATCGTTGTCATATCGAACAGCAGGGGGGGATTTAGCAAATAGACAAATCGGCCAAACATATGCTTTGTAGCTGTTGAAAACGAAAGTCATAGGAAAATGGATCTGAATAGCCCGTCCAATCAAAAGCTGATACGGGTCTTTTATGGTCCCGGAGGGAGGGAGGGAGATGATGCAAAGGTTTGGTTTTGGAAATGGAGGACCAAGAAAGAAAGTTGCCAGTTGGGGATTTTGAAACCAAGAAACGCACACCTGAGGAGGATGTTGGCGTTGCAGTGGGCCATCAGTACTGAAAAAAGGTGGCTTGCATGTGTTGGGGTTCTGGCAGGAGATAACAACAGTACCAAATAGTAGAGCACTACTTTGCACAACGCCTGCCCCTGCCAAACTTACATTACGAGAATGGTCCCAGTCCCAGTCCCTGTCTCAGTCTCAGTCTGAGTCTCAGTCTGAGTCTCAGAAGTAAATACAACCCAACAAAACCAATACCCACCACCCTTTTTTGATGCCTTTATTCTTATTAAGCATCAGCATGACTTCCCTCACAATGTTTCAATGATACAAAGGAACTTGATTTGATTCAGTTTCGCATATTCATCACATAACTATTACTTTAAGTTATTAGTGACCTGTGAATCAAAGATTTAAGCACTTGTCTTGCATATTCTTGATTAACTACAGAAAATGCTGTTCTTTATGAGCACGAAATAGAGGGTTTGCATTTTGTTTTGTAATTGGAAAGTTGCTTGTCATAAATTGGCTGTGCAATGGACAGTAGCTAGGTTGCAGTGTTCTTCTTTTGATATATCATCTGAACTGCAGTTTTTTTTTTTTCCCCATGTGATTGCCTTTGGTCTCCCCTTCTTGTCCTGAGTAGAACCTGAGTCGATTTTTCCCGGATCCAAGTAAACATTATCAAATGAAAACAAGCCCTTGCAGTGGATGATTAGGCAAGCAAATCATGAGGGAAGAACAAAAGGAAAAGAAGCACCTCCCGGTTTAAGATAAACTGATTCTCAAACCTAGCATGTTTTGGAGATAGAGCCCTTTTTGTTGTTTGCAATGAACTTTTAACTCAAATGGTAAGTCGTCGTTTTTAAACTATATAAATTTGATCCCCTACAAGTTAGAATGATCTCCTAAATTGCCATTAAAGCTTCCAAGAGCGTGGTCCAGTATTTATCAGAAAAAGAACAAAGGGAAGGTTTTCTTCAGAAAGAAAAAGAAGCGAGGGGTGAGGGTACTACACTAGACAGACACCAAAAGATATATGATATATACGTGGTTTTTTGAGAAATAGAATAAGGTCAGACAGTAAGCGGTGTTGGGCACCAGAAGAAAGGGTTCGAGGTAAAGGAACAGAAAAAAAGTTAAAGAGTTCGTGGCAGTAAAAGCTTAAACCGTACAATCTTTGCCAGTATCAGCGAGGCACGGCCTAAAGCATTCGTTTCAGATTGACACCAATCTTCTCTCTCACTCACAATCTCGCCTACATATATATATATATATATATTGTATATGTATGTATATGCTCACTTTGCATCAGTCATGACAGAATCAGACAGACGAGAAAAGACTAAATCTTTATTTGTGCTGTTAAATAAGTAAATGCACACTTTACTACTCTTTAGTTTATGGGTTTCCGTAGAGTTGTCAGGGACAAGAGCTGCCGCACAGGTTAGCTCAGCTCTGCAAGCCACAGTAAACCAGAAAGAGAGAGAGAGAGAGAGTTGCAGTGACTCATTATATGAGCGGAGAGAGCGAGGTGTCTAATGTCAGAACCATTAGTTTTATCCACGTACAGAAGATTCTGCAAACCAATGGTCCCTGAAATAAATATACCCACTCTATTGCTCACCTCTCACAAGTTAGTCAACATTAAGAAGAAACTAGTTTTAGCTAGCCCTCCCAGACCCAGACACAACACTCCAACGTAAAAGCACAAACTTTCGCTTGCTGAGTCGGGTCTAAACCATCTCTTTTTTCCACTTCCTCACTCTTCCTTATCTTCCATCGTGATGAATGGAAGAAGCAGGTTTCCTTTCACTCCAACTCAGTGGCAAGAGCTTGAGCATCAAGCTTTAATCTTTAAGTATATGGTGTCCGGCATTCCTATTCCTCCTGATCTCCTTTTCACTATCAAAAGGAGCTGCCCCGATTCTTCAGTAATGTCTTCAAGTCTCTTTTCTCGCCAACCGCCACACTGTAACAGCTCTGCTTGATGCTCAATCTTTGCGCTTGTGCTTATTAATATTGCTGCAGGATTTTCTTTTAACTAGTTATGGTTTGGGTTTATTTGCAGTCGGATGGAACTGTTTCCAGATGGGTCTTGGGAGAAAAATCGATCCCGAGCCAGGGAGATGCAGAAGAACCGATGGAAAGAAATGGAGGTGCTCAAAAGAAGCATACCCAGATTCGAAGTATTGTGAGAGGCACATGCATAGAGGCAAAAACCGTTCAAGAAAGCCTGTGGAAGTTGCAACACAACCAATGATAACAACTAATCCATCTACACCGACATCTCTCTCATCAATCACCAAAAACACTTCTAACCTACTCTCACCACCACACTCTCATTCTCTTTCTTTAATGTCCTCTGAGACCCACCACCAAAACCACCTTCACTATTCTGGTTATCACACACATCTCAGCCACCAGTTTATATGTTCTCATACTACACCTTCTGTGATTGGGCTGTCTCCTCATGAAGACTCTTCCCACCTGATCCTCGATTGTGGTGGTTCATGTTCCTTGGCTACTAGTGATTACAGGTAGGTATGGAAAAGGACTGACATTTATACTCCTTTTTGTTTTGTCTGTATCTTTGTAGGCTTCTGGTTCTTTTGTCTGATTTCATTCTCTTTGTTGTTCGAAAAGAAGAAACAGGAATGCCTATGGGCTGAAAGAGGAGGTTGATGAGC
Organism: Erythroxylum williamsii; assembly: GCA_027564335.1. Classification (NCBI taxonomy): domain Eukaryota; kingdom Viridiplantae; phylum Streptophyta; class Magnoliopsida; order Malpighiales; family Erythroxylaceae; genus Erythroxylum; species Erythroxylum williamsii. Next base: position 22,141,139 of record JANITW010000235.1, on the reverse strand, counting down.
ATGCTTTGTTCTGTGAACCTTCTGGTTGTATGAGAAACCTTCCCGGTTCAGCGTTGGATGATGCTTGGCAACTTACTCCACTCACAATGAGCTCTTCCTCTTCTTCTTCTTCATCGTACTCTTCGAAACAGAGGAACCTGTCTGGCTACCCGAATGAGTACTCTTATTTGCAGCTTCAAAGCTTGAGCGATCACGATAACCCAAAACAGCAAAAACAGTATCAACATAGCTATCTCTTGGGAAGTGAGGTTACATTTCAAGCATCCATAAAAAATGAAAGAGAAGAACAGCAACAGAAGACTGTCCATCGTTTCTTTGACGAGTGGCCACCTAAGAGCAAAAGTTCATGGCTTGACTTGGATGATAAATCTTCAAACACTGCATCAATAACAAAAACTGGGCTATCAATCTCCATTCCATCATCATCACATGAATTTTCCACTTTCAATTCAAGAGCCCACAGTGGTAATTAATTGACCCTTCACTTGTTTGTTGTGGTTTCTTTCCATCTCCTTGTCTCTTACACGGGTACACAACAGATACTTCCAGGTTTAACAGAATACATTGTTTTTGTTTTTTTGTTTGGACGCAGATGCTTGAGTTTTTCAGGGGTGGCCTTGCTGTTCTTGAAGGCCAAAATTGTACTCGATGGGGGCCACTTGCTTTTTATGGGGCCAGAGAATTGCTAAAACTACGATTTTCTTTTGTTGCTTTATATCAAAAGTGTCTCTGATTTGCATATTTTTGGAAGTGTGTTTTGTGCTTAATGGAGCATCCATGTGCCTTGTGCTTCAGTTGTTCATCTTCTTTCACTGATTTCAGTACGTCGGTTGAAATATATATATATATATATATATATATATCAGAAATAGATTGAATGTCTCGCTCAAGTCTGTTTTGTTATGTTGGTAAAGATATTGACTGATAGGCAGGTAAGTGTCTTGTGGGGGTTTCTCATTGCGGCTTCAGTTTCAAACACTTGCCTAACATGCTGGTTATTGCAGTATTTGCTGGGTTGGTGACCAAATGGCCCCAAGATTTATTGATTTGTCACCTTTATGCACCAAACTCAAGTTGGTCACAGTTGCCCCACTTGCTGTCATCTCACACAATTTAACGCTATATGGGAATTGGGACATCAAAATTTGCCCATAACATGATCCCTAATAGCCATTTCGGATACTTTCAAGAAATGGAGACCCTAAAGAAACCAAAAAGGTTACCTTGAGAAAGGAAAGTGCTTCGAATATGTACTACAAATCAATTATCAATATATTTTCTTTTCTGTAGGTTCACTGCGCTTCATGTCATTAAAATTATCAGCAAGGATTTCCCCACAGCTTTTTGGATTTTTTCTTTGTTTTTTTCCATCGTATCCCTCGACTGTTAATGCCATCCTGGTACCCTTGCAAATTAAAATCCGTCTAAAGAGTTTCAAATTGAAATGTCTAGCACTGTAGAGTACCACACCTGTCTAATTTCCAGTCCAACAACAAAGGTTTCAGATATATCTGCTTCCTTCTTCTTATCAGAATTTTTTTATACATAAGAATGGAACATATAGAATAGTACCTTTAATCGGTAAAATAAAGGAAAGAATAGTAGTTTTCAAAGAGCTTTTGTTCATTTTGTCTATTATCAGGCGTCCAATTTGCGTCTCCGTAAAAGTGGCATTCAGCTTTTTCTAGAAGCATTTGGGTCACGGAAAGCAAACAAGTCAGTCAGCAAGGCAGTGCGAACATTTAAAAGTCGCAAGGCAAAACAGAGCACTAGTCTCTGTTTCACAGTAAATTCTGAAGCCTTCTGGCTAGAGGCTGAGGCCGACCCTGGGTCTGAAGAAAAGGAGCAAGGAGCTTTGGAGACTAGACTTGCAAAAGGGTATTCAATTTCACAAAGAATCGAAGTAGCCAGTGGAAAACGCAGAAACACAACCGTACGGTTTCTGACCTTCTGAAACCCCTACCCTAATCTGATTTTCGACTCTTTTCTGGTTGTGTCAGTCATCCGCCTCAAAAGGAAATGCCTAGTTGCTGACACTATCGCCTCACCTCTTCAAACAGAAGTAACCTTTTTTTTTTTCCTCCTTCCTTTCTGAGTCTATAAACAGTTATCCCACAATCTTGCAATCTCAAAATTAAAGGAACCTAACAGTAATGACCCAGTTAGTCCAGAACAGTCGCTGATCTTAGGAGGGGTCATCAGAGAGCCGAACTCTGGTTCAATGATGAAGTCTCTTTATCAAGATAGGCACAGCAAATAAGAAGGTTTACATTTAATATACAACATCAGATTGAGCTATGGGAAAGTACAATAGGTTTCCTATAAATAATCAAGCACTTTCCCAGAATCCTTTGTCGACAGATTTAAGTGTTAGTTGTTTCTCTCTTGGTAATACAGATGCAACCAGCTAATCATCGTCATCATCGTCAATAACAGCATGACCATGCTGCCTGCGAGTGCCGTCTCTAATTTCTCCATCACTGTCCTGCAGCTCAGCAGAATTGTCCTGCACAGGACTGGATTCTGGTCTGTTATCTAAAGGCTCATTATCATCGTCTGATTCTGACCATGCTCGCTTTCTTCTACCTGTTGATGAAGGCTCAGCCTTCACCAGGAAACATCATATAGATTATTTTGTCTCGAGACTGGATTAAAAACCAAATCCAAACCTAATAGAAACATTGTGGCAAACAGAACGATCCATCATGTCAGTATCCTATTTCCAATAGAGTGATAACCCACTGGCCCGTCTGTCTCAGTAAACTAAAACAACTACGCAATATAAACTAGTAATAGGGTTTTAACTTGTAGAAATAAGGCTATGAACCTGAATCACTTTAGATCGCATCTAATCCACAAATTTGTATCCATCTTAATCTTTTGCACGTCCTGTTGCTGTTAAGTGCTTTCACCAGTAAATTATAGTTCCTCGACTGTTTGTGATTCAGACATCCTAGTTTCAATGAAGTTTTAGTCTAAGAGATTTGAAGTTGAAAGGAATACTTACGGCTTCATCCTCTGCATCAGAATCTTCAAGCCCAGCAGCAGCAAGAAGTTCTTGTGCATCTTCTCCATGGTCATCATGATCATCCACCTGATTTCCGGAATCCCTATAGTTCATGTTTGCATCTTCATCTTCTTGATCCTCATGATCATCCATCATGTCAGCTTCTCCTTCTTCCATCTCATAGCGTGACTTTGAGTTCTTATCCTTCTTTCTCCTCTTCCCACCCTTCCTTCTCCTTCTTTCACTGTGCCCAACATCATCATCATCAATCTCAGATCTATCCTTCCGCTTAGAAGCAGACGTCTTCCATTGCTCCTGGAATCATGAAGAACCATGATGAAATCAGTGAATTTAAGCAGCTACCATAGATCCACTACAGCCCAATTCAAGCAGTCCTAGGATTTCCTTTTATAATACATACTCATTGGTAGGGAGCAATGTATTGAAATGGGACTGGAGATGTACTATGAACGGACAGTCTCATGCAACAAACATCAAATAATATAGTCATCTAATTGCGTATAGATAGTTAAAAGGAACCTGTTATGCAGATTTTACATGACAAATTTAATTAACAAAAAATAGAAGAATTAGCCTCATTGAGTAATCCAAATTACATAAAACGCCCATTACATTGTATTAGAACACATCTAAAGGCACTAATCCATATGAAAAAGGAAGAACCATGTGAAAATATGGCATAGAAACTACTGTCTACTCCAATATCTCTTTTACTCATCTGATCCTTTCACCAATACTACAATAAACCCATTATGAATAAAGCATTTATAATCATGCAATGACAAGAAGCTTTGAGGATATATGAAAATTTTCAACAGATCTAATCACCTTTACACGCTCAAAACGTTCCTCTAGTTGCCGCACTCGTTTCAGTTCGTCTTCCTGCTTTCTCTTCTCCAACTGTTCACACCAACAGAAAAATAAGACCTCTAAGTACTATAATATCGTTGTCACATATACAAACTTTATAAGCTATAATGACAGCAGTAGACCTGAAATTTCCTTTGTTCTTCAGCCTTACGACGGGCTTCCTCAGCCAAAGCCATTTGTCGAGCAACTTCTTGTCTCTGTCGGTTCTGCTGCTCCTCACGCTCAGCTGCTTCACGATGAACTATTGCAGCCTCTAGCAAGTGCTTGCAATACTCAACATGTGTGTTGATTTTTTTCTCATCAAATGTATGAAACTGAAGGCTAGAAGCAGCAGACAACTGGCTAAATAGACGGACAGCATTTTCCAGCTCATTAACTGTAGAACGTACCTATAGCATAATCATAAAAAGAAAAGGATAGGCTACTTAGATACTGTGTCCATGGAAAGATTGAGAAAGCATGTGAAAACCTGGCTCTTGCCCAGTTTTTATGGTTTATATGATACAAGATATGACTACATAATCTAGGAGAAAAAGCTTATTCACCTACAGGTTCTGGTGTTTGACTAGCCAAAAAAGGAGTGAGTATGATCATCTACAAGCTAACCTGCCAGGTAGAGATATTTATTTTCTAGATTCTTTATGATAAATTAACTCCTATGATAATTAAACCCACAAGCTGGGAGACTAACACACATTTTAAGGTACAAGGAACTAATTCTTGTAAGCACTGCATCTATCATTGCAAAATAAAAAGATATGAGCTATATTATCAAAAAAATAACATTTAGGAATAGAAAATAATATCCAATCAAGCTAATTTTAAAAGAAAGAAAATCACCTCATCTGCTGTTCTTTTTGTTTTTTGTAGCGTAGATGCTGAAAATTTCTGCATCGTAACACCTGCATTAAACCTTAATATGTAATTTGAAGGTGCCATGTGGATGGCCCTCAGTAAAGTTTTCTTGCAGTCTTGCCACTGTTCAGCTTCATAATAAGTACGAGCCAGATAAAGGAGAATTTGGGAATCTGTATTATGATAGAACTTCCGCAAACAATTCTGATACTGCAGGAAGCAAAGTCCAAAATATAAATTCAATGAGAAGAAATTACAAGTATTTAAAATGCAGCTCTAACCTACATATCTGCATAAATGGAATATAATAAAATAAACAAACCATTTTTACTGCTAATGCAAAATTTCCTTGAGCAAAATAAACATGTGCTAAATTGATCCAGACATCTGGCATCTGGACAAAAATGCTTCCGCTTGCAGCTTCTTGGACCTATATCATTGCAGCACACAAAAATTCAACATACAAACTGGCACATAGGCCAGCACAAGGGATAAAATGAAGTTTTAAACTATAGGAAACAAAAATAAGCATATCAGACTGTCATGCCTGTGTAAAAAGATCTTTTGAGACATCAAATTGTCCTCTCTCTGCCAAGACTACACCAGCACCATTTGCAGCATACAGATTAGCTGTATGCTGAACCAGAACCTAAAATGTCAAGACATGATGGAGTTAATATGGCGTATACACAAATTACAGACTAACAACAGTACCAATCAAAAGATGATAGATGGGGAAGAGGGAAATAGAAGCATGCAAAAGGTATACAGCAAGGAAACAAAGGGGCCAAACTACAAGTCAGTTCTAAGTCTAATTGAATCCATTCATCGCAAATAACAGTGTTAAGTATTCTACTTAATTATTCATAGGGATGTGAGAAAACACAGAAGTTCATACTCTGGTATAAAGTTCCTTGGCCTTTTCCAAGTGGGTAGCTTCCAACTTCGGATTTCTTTTCTCATTGCGTAGCGCAGCAAAGTAGTTCCAGTTTCCCTGAAAAATGCCAAAAGGAATGGAAGAATTACATAAGTTAAGAGAATTGATATAAAAAGTGACATGAAATAAATTGCCACAAACTAGTCAGTCAAATGTGGATCTAGGAGAAATCCTAAGATCCGAAAAAGTACAAGTAGGAAGGCCCATGGAAGAGGAGAAAACCAGAGAGAGTGTTGCATAAGAATCTTTTCCTTCAGTTGCCTCACTAGCAGCTCGGAAGGTTTCTTTGGCCTTAACCCAATCATCATTTTTCAGCTCTAAGTCGCCGAGCATAGATAATGCATTAGGGCACTTGTCATTTACCTTCAATGCCTCATTGACCTATTAAAGAAAAAGCTAACAGTTATCCCAAGGAAAGGAAACATAAAGTAAAAGACAGCAACAGTAACATTATTTTGGTCATAACAACCAGGTCAATGCTTAATTGAAGATTGTTTTGAGCTTTCGCAATGGCAGCAAGCCTCAGATAAGAGTCCACATAGTCTGGGAACTGTTAAATTGGATACAGAAAATACAGTCAAAGCATGATGAGAGCCAGGAACAGTTTTGGTGACCAAAATAGATAATTTAACACCGTTAAGAAAATAATGCAAAAATATCCCCAAGCAAACAACAGAACATAGTCTAGAGCCTTGATAACAAGAAAAAGAGAATATCCTGTTATTGTTCAAGCATAGCCATTGAATTAAAAGTTGAAAAGTATGCCAAAAATCATCAAATGACATTGTGAACAAGAAGGTACCTGAAGAATACTGCATTGACATGTATTTAGTAAAAGGGGAATTGTAATAACAGATCTTTATAGAAGCAAAATCAAGAGCTTATTCATGAGACAGTACATAAGAAAATGGACGAAGGAGAAGAATAATCGATACTTGCAGATATGGTGCAACAGTACCTTGTACAGTATAAGACAGTAAAGTATGATTGCAACTTGTGTCTCATGCAACTGCTCAAGTAGTCTGGCCAAATTAAATAATGCTGTGACTTTACTCCAAGGTAGTTCCACATGAATACCATCTTCCTCTAACTGATGAAATATTTGCATGTCTTTGTACTGAAGAACAGAAGCAGATGCTTCAATTGTATTGACATTAGCTTTACCATCAAGGAAAGTAACCCATGTGCCATCACCTAGAGCCTCCTTAAAAGTTTGTAGAGCAAGCTGTAGTAATATCAGAATAAGACGATATAAAAATCAAGAAATTAGAGTGTAGCCAAAACCACACGAACTTGAAAAGAAAAAGTCCAAAATAACAAGCAGGAAGTTCCATCAAGAACTTGCTAAGCAACTGAAACAACAAAAATAAATGCTTTAAACATGGCAATAAGTACTTGCGTCTCTCAAAATATAAAGAAATCTGTGCAGACCTCAAGCTCTTCCCTTTCAAAATGGATAACTCCAATATTGTTAAGAACTTCTATTGGGACTTCTTGACCTCCCTTTTTAAGCAGACTTCGTGCCTACAACAACATTTAAAGTCAAAAATATATGGAAGAAAATATATCCTGATATTTAAAACTTAAAATCCAAAAGTACTAATAGCAAGATCCTTAGTCCTTACAGTTTTGAAGGCATCTAGAGCAGCTCCTGTGTCTGACAAAATTAATAGTTCACCAAGGTCAAGAAATGCCTGTGCAATATACAGGGAAAAAAATGAAAGTTAAAAAGATATAATTGATAATCAAATAGCATATATTTCAAAGTATAATTATTAAACCATTTGTATCAATTTGAAGGTTCCTGTGACGGAAAATAAACAAAGTTGATTATCGAAAGTTGAAGCAGATGAATCACCAAGTGAAAATAAAACTGCGATGAGGAATTATTGAGTCCAGCAAGAGAAGTCGTAGAACAGAAAGTTTGAGGAAATAGCATTAAAGATGAAATAGTTTTAAGTAATACACCATCATGGACGCTGAAATTAGAAAAAGAACCAGTTCTTAAATGCAAATGAGAAAATGACAAAAAAAATCCACGTCTAACTAGAACTACAGCAATCAGAAAGGATAAAAATTTTAGTATTTAATGAAGAGTTTGGCCCTGCACACAGGTAAATGAAGGAGGATTCATGAGGCAAACATCAAGTATTTATATTGAAGACTTTACTGAATTGAGATTCAAGTTCTGGTTCCTTGAGAATAAATAGCTATTACTTAATTCATATTATTAAGAAATATAATTTGTTCGCCTTTTATGCCTTTGGATGTCTTATTTCCCCACTGATACAGTGCCATTTTTATGGTATGAATCTGGATAAAAAAAGAAGGCATAAGGTTTAAGCATCTCTTCATAGTATAATTCAGTTCCATAAGTTGGACCTGTCCTTCCTTTATGAATAGGATTTCTGCCAAGACTAGTACATAAAAGGGTCATGTTGAAGAAAGGGAGCAACTTTTGTATTGAGAATTTTATAGGAGCATTTGTTATGAACCCTAATGGTTCCAATCACAATCAGCCCTATTGTAGCCCTAATTTGTTGAAATCTAGCTGCCCTACGCCTTCCCCTACATCACTTGTCATGGACACAAATTTAAAGCATACCAGACGAAGTAAACTCATTTCACACAGAACCAAAGAAAATTACAGGAACAGTTTACAGCAATATCAGAAGAAACTCAAAGTCAAAGCCTATGAACAACAAGTTTCCATACCTGTGCATCACGAGGGTCAATCTTCGTGGCCTTCCTCAATAGTTCCTGAGCCTTATCATTCTGCCCTATTTGAGCATATATATGACCAATTACCTGTAGGAAACGAAAAGATTCCGCTGAAAGTCCCTAAAAATATCTAAAAGCCCAATGAACTTCGAAGATGAAAAGTAAACACATTGATTTAACTTACTTTCAGTGTCTCACAGTTATCGGGATAAACTTCCAAAACTTTCTCAAAATTTGATAGGGCATTCTTAGTCTCTCCCAACTTCAACTGTACTTGCCCCAGGCCTGTCAAATACAGAAAAGATTGATACAAAGTCTCTGTAATTGAGTGATGGAAAATATAAAGTTAACCAATGCAGTGAAGAAATGGGCCTAAACCAGATAACTTCAAATCCATGTCGATAAAAAGACCAGCAATTTGAAACACAAATATTAAAAATCTCATCAAATCTCACAGAAAGCACAATCACAATATGTACTCACCATAATACGGAAAAACAAATTCATTGGGACTATTGGTTTCTTTGACAGATGCCCAGTAGTACCTTGAAGCTGTTTCATAGTCACCCTGCAGTTGAAACATGTCACATCACTATCATTAGGATTCAGAGGAGCCAAGGGGGGTGAAGCTGGAGTTGGTTGTGTGGAAGTAAGCATAGCCTAATTTAAGAGAGCTAATGATATGTGCTTCAGCAGGAAAAATAAATGGATATAGAAGTGAAGTTTTTGAAAATAAAATGGTCCATTTCAATATCTTCTTGTATATCACATCAAACACTTTGTGGAAGACTTCATATAAATAAGACATTCTCAATAGTAAGGTCTAGCAAGGATAAGAGGCATAAAATATTCACCTGCATCAAAAACCCATTCAACCCAAAAGGCTTAAGCTGTTGGATGAGGTCTAAAGATGGACTATATATTATTCTAAGACCTACACACCCCAGAGACAACGTTTCCTGAACCCCCAAAAGAAAATTCTGGCCTTCACAAACAATAACAGTTCCTTTACCCTAATCAATCAACTGAAAATAAGTCGAGACTCAAACCTTGCTATGGTACGAGCGTGCTAAATTATAGTAAGAGTGTGACTTGGTTGCTCCATGATTGGTAACAGCAAGTGCAGTTTCAGTCAGTTGCTCAACTAAAAAATGCTGACCAGTGAAGAAGAAGTGATTTGCTAGATAATTCAATGCCATTGAACAGTAGGGGTATAACTCAAAAGCTCTCTGCATTTTTTCCATCCCGTACTGTATTCCAAAAGCTGTCCAAGCGTCGTGCGCAATCAGAATTAAGAAACTGAAAATCAAGAAAACAGCACAAACTAATGGACTATGAAAACTCGCCTTCATTTGTCTGCAAATCCAAAATTGCAAGTGCAACAAGACCCTCAACATTCTCTGGATCTAACTGAAAATATTGAATCATGAAGCAAAGAGATGCAGTAAGAATCTGCCATTTAACTAACCACAGAACCCACTACATGCATAACACAACTAACCTGTAATACCCGCTCAAATGCCCGCTGAGCCTTTTCAAAATGTCCCAATTTATAGTGACAGTGACCTATTCCAAGCCTAACAGCACCAGGACAATTGGGATAGACTTGCAGTGCCCTCTTAACAAAGGTCAAAGACAAATAGTTAATGCCAGAAAAGGATAAATAACATCAGTTAGCTATGGCCATCATGTTATCAACTATGAAGATAGAAAGAACAAACCTTATACAGCGCCAATGAATCACTATAATGACCACGATTGTACTCAACACATGCCTGGAAAAATCCGAACACAGCAAATTTCAAGTGTCAGCAATTTACCCTATAAAATCAAGGCAGGCTCCACAAAGGACCACCTCCCCATACCTTTAACAAATTCACAGAGCCTATCCATGTGAAATTCATAACAAATGGATCACATTCCAGGGGTTTCTAGAAAATCCACTAAGAATGAAGCGATAAATTTACACCATATTTATATAAGGAATGCTCTACCAAGGTCGCAGTCTCATTTATAGTTCGCAAAATGGTTTTAAAAACAATAAAACCACAGGCGAAGAAGGATCACAAACAAGTGTACAAAATATTAAATATAAGATATCCCAACATGAACCAAATTCAGTCTGGACCATGTGAACAAACATTCCTTTGCTTATCATATTGCAGCAGGGCACTAGCATGGTAAGACTTACAATAACAAACAGAGCAAACATTTTAGATCCTTGATAACATTGCCTGTACTTGATAAGTGTAATCATTATTTTAACCAATTGTTCAAGAAAATAACCAGGGATACCTGACCCAAAAGAGCAGATACATTATCCCGATCACCCTCTAGTACAATCTTGAATGCAGCAGATGCCTGCTCTACTTCTCCTTTAGCCAGTAAAAGCTGACCTGTTAAGATAACAAGTGACCAGTCTTTTCTCAAGCATTTTTAAGGGCAGCATTCAGATTAAAAATGCTATAGCTTGTAAGTGTAGTTAAGAAAATTTGGTAAGGTTGGTTCTTCCAAGAGACCACTGATAAAAGATATATAAAAGTTACATAGGAAATTACAGGACAATAGATGTCACAGGAATCTAGAAAACAACTCTAGAATATGCAATCTACAGAAACAAAAACAAATGTAAAGCAAATTTACATTACAAACAAGGAGCCATTTTTTCACACAGCAACTGTAATTTAGCACATCCAAATCCGGATCAGTAACCAGAAGAAACAGCAGCGAAAAAATGATAAACAAGAGGGGTAGGAATCTAAAGGCGGTCATTGTAAAGATGTAAAAGAAGCAGACAGAGAAAACTCTTCAGCTAGTTATCAAACAGAAAATGGATCCCTTCACCTTTTCCAACCCAAGTAGAAGGCTCGTGCATGTCAATCCTGGAAGCTTTATTGTAGTATTTAGTCGCTTGTATGAAATATTCCTCCTTTTCTCTTTGCCTCGTCTCAATTTTCCCAAGGTAACTATAATATGCCCCCAAAGCATTCAGTATAGCTATCCTTTCGTATCTAACATCAGCGTAATATTCATCAATTTCTGCCAAAAAAAAAAAGAAACAATAATCAACTGGTTGAGACTCCAGCTGAGTAAAGAAACCAGCTTTCCACCAAAATTCCACAGAACCCCTTTGAATTACTTCCATCAACTCTTTGAAAAAAAACAAATAAGAAGACAAACAACATTGCCAAACAGCAATTACCGTGGCTAGATCCTTCCTCCAATATCTGGCGGAATTGATCAAGTTTTCCTTGTTTGAAGTATTCCCTCTGCAACACCACACTAGGCAATCAACTTAAAAAAAAAAGAACAAACCAAAAAAAAAAGAACTTTCCACAAAGCCCTATACAGGATAATTGAACCCAAAACATAAAAGAAAAACAGTTAGGAGTGAAAACGAACAGCAATGATGAGCCAGAGATCAAGTGGAGCTTGCTCGGCCTTGAGAATATCAAGAATGTCGGAGGCATCTCGAGGAAGCTGATCCAAGGCCACCCTGACCTCCTCTTCCGAGTTCTGTACCGGAATGTAGACGGAAGCCATTGGCGGAGAATTAAGGCAGAAGTAAAATCCCTAGCTCGCCGGCGATTCCGACTGAAGGTTAATGGTGGAGAGTAAAGAGAGAGCGAATTGGCCGCGATAGAAGGAGCCGGAAAATCTTTCAATTCACAAGTGATTTATTGTTTGCAAAGTTCAGATAAAAAGGCTCTCTCTTGTTCGTAGGCAAAATTTATATCGTATAGTTTCACTCTTCTCCTTGTACCTGACTGTTTCTTTTTCTCCAATTTTGTGAAACTGGGACGAAATATTTAAGTATTTCGAATTTCGCCCCTTAACTGCTCTCTTCCTTTCCGAAAATTAATATTAATTCTTTAATCTTTAAAATATATATTTTTTATTTTCAAGCAATTTTTATCATTTATTTTTATTTTTTAATATATCAACAAATTTAGAATATAATAAATAATTGAAATTAACAATTCATATTTCAATAAAATATAATGAATGTTTAGCTAGTATGGTTGGACATTAGGCCCAAGTCCTCCTCAGACATGGACTTGTCCTACGTTAGACGGCGAGAGTGTGTTCTCGACTTCAAAAGTAGACTTCCTCTCCGTAGGAGTGTAAGACCATTACATATATATATAGAACAGACAGCCAACAAAGAAGCACACGTTAGGTTTGGTTTCTCATAGCAGCTCCTCTTGTGACATTGGCGGCTTTCTCTCTTTTTTCTCCATCATCAGAAACGTTCCTCCTACAAACTCCAAGGTTAAGCCTACACTAATCTCAACTTGTCTTACTTATAATCCAATGCACTTTAAATTATGACACTAAGGCCTCAAAACTTGATGATCACCCAAACATGTCGCCAACTGTTATATTTTGTTAGCTAGCAATGAGTTAGTTTCTGTTTTTGTTCTCTGTAACCAATGATGGATTTGCTGGTTGCTGACGGTTGATATTGTTCTCAGTTCCATTCCAAGTTTGTCGATTATGGAGTCGGCGCCGCGTCAGGATGCTCCCAGGAAGGTTTGCTTCAACTCCCTTTTAATATTGGATCACGAAAGATTCTCTTTTTGTTTTGCAATTAAACCTTTTGTTTGCAGTTTAAGTTCAAGCCTAAAGCTCCCGTTCAAAGGGCACCAAAGCCTGAAGTTAAAAGGTAAATATCGTGTTGATGCATAGTTAGCTGTGCCTTTGAAAATACTGATGTAATTTTCTTTTTCTCGTCATTTACTTTCTCAATGATGTATGCAGTGAGAAAGTTGAAGAAGATGTTGACGCTGTTCAGGCTGTAGATTTGATGCGACAGTTTCATGTATGCCCGTTTCTCAAGTGTTCAGCGTCCGCTGATTTCAATAAGTTCAATATACGCTGCATTTTTGTGTTCTTTTGACATCTTGAATTCGTTGTTCTGTCATTTTTACAGGAACGGTCAAACAGAGCGAAGATTAAAGTTGAAAAGAAAGGTAATTTCATTGCGTAATCATAATCTTTTGAGTTTTGTGATTCAATTTATGTCGTCCTCATTATTCACATTAGCAACATAGGCGCCTACTCTGTCCAAAAATAAAAAGAAAAAGCCCAGAAGTGGGAACAAAGGGAATGAAGAGAGGGAGATAAATTGGAAAAGGATGAGCTTCGACAATGAATTCATTTGTAAAGCTAATCACGATACACTTCTCACAATAATGTGTCTTTTAACACTTGATCATCAATTTCGAGATTTGCACAAACAGAGATAGAAGTTTTCAGTTTTTTCCCACAATCTCTTAATGGCAGAACAATTTTAGGATTCTTTTCTTGATTAATCGTTCCCTCTTTAAGTAATTCACACCTGACAAACGTTGAAGTGAGTTATCCACAAACAATTCTTGTAAGTTATGGCATGCAATTTCTTGCTCAAGTTGATGTATGACAGAACTATAATAATGCTTTTTGATTCTAATAAACTTGGTTTGGGAATTTTAAAAAGGTTGTTAGTCCCACGACATCTTGTTATATTTTGATATGAGTCGATGCTTTAGTTTGCCATATCTCTGATTTATGCTTGTGATTAACAGTAATGATTTCCTGCTAAAAAGATATGCTTATATGTGTTTGTGCTTAGGCTGAGGAGCTATGATATGATTGAACAAAAACCAGTTAGGGTATCTTTCTGAACTGGAGGTTTTGGACTTGCGATTTTCGTTCTTTTACAATGTTTAACTTATGCTAAGTTGTGATTTGTTGCTTTTTAAAATTGAATGCATATACTGGTATTCTTTTCCATATTTCATTCCACTGTTTCCAGCAGTCTAGGTTACGATATGAGATAATAAATCTGCTTTCCACTTATTACCATGCCGGTTCTGGGTTACCTCTTCTTTTCGTGCTGATGCTTTGTCAAACTTCAGTAACCAGCCGTTGCAATTTACAGCTTAACCTCTATCTTAGTCTTGCTGAAAAGGATTGGAGGTCTAAAAATATGTTGTCACGCTGATCATTTACTTTTATGTAGTGCGAGCTTCACAAATTGCATTTGGCTTTGGAGCCGCTTCTGCTTCCTTAAAATCGTATGGTGTTCCCAAAGGAGGAAGTACAAGCAATCAAGGACATGCTTTGGGTGTCAATGGTTTGTTGTCTTGAATCTAATTTTTTCTACTTGCTACTGAATGGGATAGTTTCAAGTGCTCTACAACTGATTATGCTTTTTGCAGTTGGTGCTCATCCTTCAGACCCGAGAGATAAAGAATACAATGAACCATGGGTAGGTAACTATGACTCAAGCTTCTCGGCCTTTATGTTCGCTAACTGATGTGCTGCTCTCTTTTTTCTTCTGGCGTTATGTGTCTGACTTACCTATTTATGTTTATTATCTTTTGCTGCCACTACAGGATTATTACAGCTATTATCCGGTAACTCTTCCTATGAGGAGGCCTTATTCAGGAAACCCAGGTAGTTTTAAGGTGCTTTTCAGAAAGAGGGGCATACCACTGTAGTAACAAGGGATATGAAAATATGGTGCAACAAAATTCACATTTCTAGGAATGTTACTGTTGGCCTTATTGACTCAAATCTCACCATTTATCAGCTTTTATTTGTCATTAATATCATTGCCATATCATTCATTTTATCGAACAGCCAGGTGCTGCTTAATTACAATTGTTGGAATGCATTTCTTTTTATTCATGGCTTACGTCACTTTCCTGTAGCGATTCTTGATGAGGAGGAATTTGGGGAGGCTTCAGCAAGTGTTACTTTTGATGAAAGTGCAATCAATCATGTGGCAGAGCTTGGTCTAATGGTATTTATCTCTGGCAATTATGATCAAACAGCGTGAATCGAGTCAGCTACTTCTTATGCAGTTTTAAGTCCAAATTTGCAGGCGGAGAATGCTGAAGCAAACATGTTTTTTCTTCAATTACCACCAACCTTGCCAATGACAAAGCGATCAGCTACTGCAGATGGCCAACTGTCAAATGAAAGCACAAGACCGTCGGGGAGTGCTCATGCTATGGAGAAGACATGTAGGTTAGATAACTTAACAGCTGGCTTGATGGGTAAGATGCTGGTTTACAAGAGCGGGGCTGTAAAGCTGAAACTTGGCGAAACTCTTTACGATGTGAGTGCATATTGAATTTGTGATTCTGCTCGACAGTGTAGTTGGGGCTACTTTTACTTTAAACAAACAATTGGAATGGTTGCAGGTGTCCCCAGGTATGGATTGTGTATTTGCCCAGGACCTTGTAGCTGTTAATACAATGGAGAAGCACTGTTGTGCCATTGCAGAGATCAACAAGCGTGCCATAATAACACCTGATGTAGATGCCATTTTGAACTCTGTGACTAACTTGTGATGAACGATACCTTCCGTCAACCCATTTTATATTTCCCTACAGTGAAAGGGGAAAATCTGGAATTCCTAATTTTTCAACTTGCTTTTTCCTCCAACATGATCCATAGAGAAAGTATGCAAGCTGTAACTGCTGGACATTACAAGCTAAGAGAGTTATTGGAGGTGCATAATGTAGAATAGCCCATTGGAAATAAATTTTGCTGTCTTTGTTCCTATTTCTTTCACATTGACAAAGTTTTATAAACCAAAGATATACACAAGAAATACTCTTATTCCATGAAGTTGTTATTTTTTAATATAATTCTAGAGTAGCAGATAACATAGAACTGTCGTATAATCATTTGAGCGCCATGTTGTGGTTGAAGAATCATTATAGTGTGAGAAACATGAATGTAGGAAGGTGAAAGCTCAAATGAGGTGCTGCACAGTCATTGCCAATGCTATCTTTGTAATACATAGTGTGAGCCTTATTACATATCCTGGATTTACATGAAAGAATAAAAAATGAAGATAATGCGGAATACCTGGATTTATTCGGTTTCATTTCTAATTCTGATGTCGATTTTGAGCTCCAAATGTCTCCAAATCTCCCGGGACCTTTAATAGAAAGTGCTCTCCGAGACAGGAATTAGGCCTTTTTACAATTTCTTCAAAACATGAGCTTTCTTAACTGGTCAGAGAATCCTTATGCTCATAAATGATATGAGTAACTGTAGAAGACCTTAACCTTTATATATCTTCCATATCGGGCTTTCCTATCACAAGGTCGATATGGACCCAGTCAACACTAATTGGGACCTATTTTTCACCCGAATTTTGACCTATTAATCTAGATCATTTATTGGGCCACTTTATTATCTTTATCTGGATCAAATGACACAATTTAACCGATAATTTATTTAAAAACCAAAATTGCAATTAATGTTATCCAACTTTATGAAACATGGACAAAATTGACCCTAAGGACAAAAATGTCTAACAATATTCCCTTTGGACAAGCATTAATTGCAGTAGACTCTAATTTAAAAACAATTTAAAAACTCGGTTAAGTCATGGTACTGTATTAGTCGACTAAGTTTTAAAACCAAAATATTTCATCTAAAGATAACGAAAATCCAGCATTCTGTCTTGTAAGGCTTTCGATATCGAAAAGTATCAGATACATGTGTCATGTGCAATACAGTTCCAATACAATCACGAATACCTAATACCTCCCAAACATGAATGAAAAAATGAAGTGTGACCAACTACGATGATAACTTTATGATCTAAATTGTATCATCTTCCTTTGTAGGTCTCGATTTCTCCAACTTTATGCTAAACTGCATTATAGAAATTCTGTTTTCTCCCACCGAATGCTAAACTGCATTAGAGAAAACCTTTATATTCTTCAACTGAATGCTAAACTACATTAGAGAACTTTTATGGGATTAAAAACTTATATCCCCCTATGTCATGTCAAACTTTATAGATATTTATGTTAAACTGTATGTATCTAAATGACATAGGCACAAGGTCAATCTGTATATATGCCCAATGACCTTCAAATGCTTAAGATCGACTCAAATCTTAAGACTTTTATATGTATTATGACAATATATGATGATACGTAATACTAAAAATAAATGATAATCAAATTTATCAATGAACCATCATGCTATCATAATACTTTAAAATGTACAAATGTGCTTAAAGCAAACATAACGATCTCTTTAACTAACAATGTCAAAGTACATCAGACCACCCATACTATATACTTGTGTTACAAACACAAGTAGGTGAAGTCCTTTAGTTAAATGATCGACTCACAGTTCCTTAGTCCTTAAATGCTCCAAACCTTAATGTCACTTTTTCGTGGCAACATCTTTATGACCAAATAATTTATCTTTAACTGCTATGACCCTGTACTATTCTTTGTTGTCATTAAACAACACTGTAAAAAGAAAGCCACAGTAAAACCAAATGGGCTAGCCATTGAATGGACCACAGACCACTCAGAAATCAAATTTCTGACTTAAACCGTTTGTGAAATAGCCCCTTAGCGTGCATTCGGCATGCCTAGTCGAGGAAGTTTCACGTGTCCCTTTGACACACTTTTATGACATTATACCATCTACAAACTTGAACTTTAACCTTAAGTAAACTTTCAATCATCCAGACATATAGCTTAATCTTAAATCTGAATTCCCTACGAGGTTTGGTCTGTTGACTTTTCTATATGTCAAAATATAATCCTTGATTCCTTCAAGTATCTCAATACTCGTTAGACTGCATTCCAAAGGTCTATAACTGGATTAACCAGATATTGACCAAACAATCAAGCAGTGAATGCAATATCCTATCTAGTACATAGCCGAGCATACATCAGCTATCCGCTATATTAGAATACATAACATTCCTCATAATCTCTCTTTTCACTTTATTCTTTGGGCACTGTACCAAAGATTATCTCTTACTATGAGAGACAGGTGTTACAACAGGTTTACTGTCAACCGTATTAAAATTTTGTAACACATACTTAATTTAAAGGATCTTTTCGTGTTTCATCATTCTACTGAATTTTTTGACTTTATATTCATAACTTACTCACTATAATCATCATTTCATTCATTATCCATTATAATAATTTATATAAAGTATTGTAGTTTTAGAATAGTATTAGGTACTATTCTAATGCTATTCTTCTTGGAGTTTAATTCCCATAAATGTATTTCAGTTGATACTCAACATCAAAACCGTTGTTGAAGTTAAAGCGCTTGAAAAGATTTTGATATTGCTTGGAGGAAGAGAGAAAGGTTAGCCAAGCTATACTGTACTTTTTTAGCCATCAACTATCCAAATTTTCGAGTCCAAAGATGCTCCTGTGCAAAATTGGCACTCATAACTCTGATAAATAGTAAGCAAAATTTTGCACAGCATCAAGTATAAGCAAAACTTTGCAACACATAAGGTATATTTATCTTATAATTTTCTTAAAACTTTGCTTTTTAGATTTACATCTCCTAATGAAGATATGTAATATTTTTAAGCTATTTTTTGAAGTTTTAATTCTTTTTTTACTTTATTCAAAAATTATTTTTAAATTTTTATTTATTCTTCAATTTTTACTCTTTAACTTTCATCATTCATTCATTGTCATATTTGCATGTGAGTCTACTGAAAACAATCTCTCTATTATATAGAGGTAAGATTACATACTATCAGACCTTCTCAAATCTCACTTTATTATAAAACTTCAAACTAAATGTGATGATGACGACAACGAAGACGAGACCAAAGTCTTTAGAGGACTGAACAATTTTAAGATCTTGGTAGAAAAAACAAAGGGGTTTAATCATCGGAGGTGGCAACCCTTGTTTCTCGATATAAGCTTGATGTTCCATATCAAAATAAATTAACTAGGCCTGACTGGAAACCTCTGGAAATGCGTCAGTACTGTACTTAACGGTAGAAACATGAAAGTGTAGAGAGTAGCACAAAACCGGGTCGAGTGGGAACCGAGAAATCTGTTTTCCTCTCCCTTTCAGAAGTATAGTTTTCAAAATGAAGCTCTCTGCAAATCAGTGCTCCCCCAAATATTGGAAGGCATTGATTGCCACATGGTCGTTAAATTAAATATGAGGCTGCACATTTTCCACACTGCATGCCAACTAATGCTGAAGTCCAGATCATAGTCAAACCATTTATCGTCCGTCCAGAAATAATAATTATATGTCCTCCCTTTGGAAATAAAGTCATATATTTGGAATAATATTATCACATAAATCAATAAGCTCTACAAGTCATTGATTTGTACTTTCAATCTAACCTTCTCCATGTGCTTTTTGAATGTTCGTTGCAGGAGCGCCTACGACAAGCCCTTTGGCCGTTCTCTCGTTAACATGATCATATGTGGTCCATAATTTACGTACTGAACAATTTGGACCGTCGACTGTACCTGAAAGCTAGCCCCAGCTTCTGTGATAGTATGTACTTTTTTTGGGAAGATAACGGACTGATTGACACTTACCATGTTACCAAAGTAATGGTTGCCAATCTTATTTTATCATGTCTTATTCTGTCTCAACAAGTATCAATCTTTTATTTTATAAGATTCGCGTGAGGTCTATTCAAGACTCACATAAGATCTACATAAATAAACAACTAAGATTTATTGAACACAATAAAACATCATAATATTGAACAGAAGATCTGGACTCATCTTACCCAACAATTTAAATTGTTAAGATTGCTTGATGCAGGTTGTTCTCTACTCTTTACCTTGTGATTATAACAAGATATAGCTAGCAATGAGAGTTCACTTGCTTTCACCTCCCATATGTTCTCTATTTTCAACTTTTGTTTATTGCGTACTGAAGATGATAAGCAGATTTTTAAGGATTGATTTGATATTACGACAAAAGCATTGGCCCTGAGGGGACCACGGCAACTGTTTTTGAAATGAAATCACATTCTAACGTGTATGAAATTTATGTCGACTAGAACAAGTTAATCATACGCGTGGATACTACTTTTAGAAAACCAGAGTAACGAGTATACAGTAAATTGGAAATTATTGCGCACGCACATAACATAAAAAGTCATCCTGTGGTAATTTCCATGAGCAGAAAAATGAAAATGTTACACGGCGACTACTGAACGGCAAATGTTTCGATGTAAATGTTCTCCATTGCAGGTTTTGGTTTTTCTAGAAGGAACAAATGATTTAAAAATTTTAACCATACAATAAAAATACAACGGTACTGATCCAAAAAAAGGTCAGACCAAATAAACCATCGTCAACATTCTGACTGCTTAAATAATTTATCTAAAAATAAATAAAGAGAAATATTTTAAGAATCGAATCGATTAATTGATTTAACTATAAAAAATTTTAAAACAGCCAATTTTTTAGTTTGATTTAGTTTAATAATTTTTTGCTAAAAATTAATCAATTTATTAATTAATCGGTCTTATTAATTTTTATTTATCAGTCTCTCTTTTCAGTTGAACTTTAAATTTTTTAATAAGTAAAAATAATATTCTTCGATCATTTTAAAAAATTTTTGAAATTGTATTCTCTAATTCAAATTGAACCTATTAAACATTAAAACTATTATTCCCTTTTTTTAATACATTGGTAAAGAGATCTAAGTTGGAATATAAACAAATTTCCTAGCCATCCTCTTATACGGTAAGATCTAATGCTCCTCCCTTTTTTGTTTTTTCAAACTTCATCTTCACTCAAAGCAATGTTTTGAACCTTAATTTTTAATTTACTGAAGTACCCTCAATTTGATAGAAAATAATTTTTTTTAATAACTTATCAAATCTAGGATCACAAAATAAAGTATCTCTTGTTATTATAAAAGTTAATAATTTCAATACCTTATCATCTTTTCTAATGGAGGATCTGACCATTAATAATATCACAATATCACCTTTTCATTATAAGAGATTAAAATTCTTATATGAAGAGAATAATTTATCCAAAACTGAAATAGATCAATATGAACCATAGAGCTTATAATTTTAGGTTTCTAAACAAGACAATTTTGTATTATTGAAAGGAAAATATAACTAAAAAATAAAAGGAAAAGAGGAGGAGAAATAGTCACTGGTTAGAGTGTTAAATTAATGAGGGATAGGGTTTTAGGAAAGCAAAGAGAAGAAAAGGAGAGATAGCAACTTGGCAAGCCTAATTAAAATCAGTGATAGACAGTGTGACACATTAAAAAAAAAGTCGACGCCAATTTGCAAAATGAAACGTCATGACATTGGAGGAGGGGTGTATCTAGCACACGACCCCACTCTTCAATTTTATTGTAAAACCTGTCTGTCTGGTCTTCTTCAAAAGTATTGGTCTGGTTTGCGTGTCGTGGTATTGCATCCGTAAACTATGGAAGATAGCTCTCAAACCTACGTATATGTATGTCTGTATGTGGATAGAGACATTAACACGGAGAAGTTACAAGTGGGCATCTAATAGAATCAACCACCTAGGTCTTCTCAATCACTCAAAATTAATCTCTTGCTATTTGACAAATATAGCATGCATTCAGAGATGAATGTCCAGTTTTCTGACTCTCTCTGGCAATGTTATGAAATTCAGACTGATCATCGAATCAGTGACTTTACTGATCATCGGTTTGACCGGTTTGATCGGTTCAACCACCGATCAAACCGGTGTAACGTAATAATTATGCAATAATTATATTTAATTATATATAATATTAAAAATATTTTAAAAATTCAAAAAAATAAAAAATAAAAAAATAATAAAAAAATAATAAAAAAAATTGTTGAATCGGTCGAACCGGACCGATCCGACCGGTCAAAAACCAATCAATTGACCGGTTTTGACCGGTTCACACCGGGTCAATTGAATACCGGTTTTGAGGCATAACTCAGACCGAACCACCGAACAGTCACCGGTCAGACCGGTCAAACCGGCCAGTCCGGTCCAAATTTGAAAACATAGATGTAACTATTAAGGGTCAAAAGAGAAAGGAAGAAACAGAATCTGCTTATGGTTCGTTGTTGAGGTTTAGTGCAGGAATGACTTTTGGGGACAAATGGGGCCTTGTCAATTACTTTTTTGCTTGGGTTCTCCGTTTTTTTCTTGATAACTGGGATTTGGTACTCTCCGTATTCAAAGTGGGACACCAACTATTTGCCCAACTGCATGTGAGGGGGATTTTGGTTTGCTAAAACCACTAACAATATGGGTTAATTTAAGGGTAAAAGATATGTTATCCATAATTTAAAAAATTAGTTTTCTAATTATTTTTTAAATTTACAAAATTTTTATTAAATTTAATTTTTAGAAAAATTAATTAATTTTTTTCATTGATTAAAATAATAATAAAATACTAATAAAATTGCTCATTTGTGATCATAAAATCATATGATCAAGTTACGAAAATAACTTCTTTATAAAAATATAAAGGGAAGAGTGCATACATTATAACCCTCCAAAACCTCGCGTAAAGTGGAGAGTTTTGTATAATAGGTATGTTGATTCTCTCTCTCTCTTTTTTGCTTTCTTTTTTTTCAGACAAATCATTCTAAAACAATCTAAGGTTGCGTGTTATTGAAATTCCTCAAATCTCGCGTACCAGCGAGATTCATAAAAGATGTTGTTATTGTTGTTATACAACATGAATATTTAATGTGGACTAATTAAATATCACTTATGTGATCACTTAATTTAATTTTTAAATTCGACTTAAGCAAATTAAATTGAACTTAAATTAATATTATAAGATAATTAAAATAAATTATTAGATTGAGTCATATTTAACTAATTCGGTTTAAGTTGAAGAGTTGAGTTTAATCAACGTGAAAATAATATTTAATTAGTCAACCTTTGATATTTATATTGTTATTTTTAACCCAAATCTAAGAAAATAAGTTTTTCTTAAAAATTTAAAAATTAAATACATTTTTTTGGAAATTCAAAAAAGGGTTAATTACTGAAAATACCAAAACTTTGACAATTTTTTAATGATAACTTGAACTTTAAAAAGTAACAATAAAATGTTCAAAGTTTCATTTTTTTTTAAATTTTAGCTCAAACTTTAAAAGTAGCAATAAATGCTCCAACTTTTAATTTTTTTTCAACTATAGTCTAACATTAATATTTTCATTAAGTTTATTGATGTGACTTGTCATATGTTTTGAAAAATTTAACGGTTAATACACGCCAACCAAAATTAACGTAACAAATGAAGATTAATGAAATTATGTCATTTAATCACATAATTAAAATGACGTCATTGTTTAAAAATTACCTAAATCAGATTATACAATTCTAACGACCTTATGCTTTGATTCCAATTTTTTTCCTTTTTTTTAGTAAGCTCTCTCAATGCCCTCACCTTTTGATTTTCAGATTATACAACTTTGAGGCTCTCACACTAAGGATATTAGGAGACAAACTAAAAATGAAGAGCTTCAAAAAATCAAACAGAAAATAAGGAATTGAGAATATCGAGGAAATAACAGATAACCTCTAGCTATAATTAAAGAAGATTGTTGAGCATTTTATTGCCATTTTTTTTTAAATTTGGGCTATAATTGAAAAAATGAAAGTTTGAACATTTTGTTGCTATTTTTTAAAAGTTCGGATTATAACTAAAAATGACAAAATTTTGAGATTTTTTTAGTAATTAACCCTTTAAAGCATAAAAGATGCTTATTTTTTTATCCCTTAATTTAATACTTATGATGGTGCAATATTTTTTTTATTGACTACCGTGTATTCTATATTCTATTTGAGCTCAAGGATCAAAAGGGTGTGCTTTATATGAGTAAAATAACTGAAAGTTTGAACACTTTGGGTGATTAAGTCAACTCAGTCAGTATGGTCCTGAAAGTCACAATTCTTGGTAAACTTTATCATATATTTTGGTACATTTGATTATCTTAAATTAATGAGATGACCCTAATTTTTAAAGCTCTTATTATAATCAATTTCCTAATCGATTACTTTTATTTTTTTAAAATTAAGTCCTCTAATATTAGTGATTTTCTTAATCAAATAATTTTTATTAACGGAGTTTTATAAAATTAAAAACTAGATAAA
>JANITW010000235.1:21903459-21915000 GCA_027564335.1 Erythroxylum williamsii | reverse complement strand
TGAAATCTATATTTGGAGGAGTAGGTGAACGTACTCATAAAGGAAATGATCTTTATATAGAAACGAAAGAATCTGGATTAATTAATGAAGAAAATATTGCAAAATCAAAAGTGGCTTGAGACAAAGAAAGATCAAGGCAGCATATCAGTTTTTTCTTTATACTTTACTTAGATTTGTTTTTATGCAAAGAAAGGAAAAAATGACTCGATTTTTGGCACCATGCACCTCGCCCACTCTTTTTTGAAAGGGTAGGGTTAATCAATAAGGGAATTAATTGGTATTGAATCTTCCTCTAACAATTTCTTTTTCATTTTTTTTGACATTTGATATTCATTTTTAAACCAAACAAGGATCTGACTCTCTTTTGTCAGCTAATCCTACAAGCTTTCATATAAAGCCTATATATTAATTAATTAATTGTAATTAATTAATTATATTTAATTAATTGTATTTAATAATAAAAACATATAAAAAAGAAGAAAGGAGTATCATTCAGGAATGATTGACATTCCTCTCATGCTTGAGGGGTATGGAGCAATACTTGAAAGTTAAATATAATAATGTTGTCCCTATAATGATAATATATAACTAATCACCCCTTTTTCATTCCATAATGATTGAATATTTCTCAAATCTATTGACCAAGCACCTCCTAAATAAGCAGTAGATCCGACATTGTGCAAGGACATATAAGGTATCTGTCAAGAGCTTACTCTTAAGAAGAACAAAAAAGGCAACAAAAGGGTCATATTTTGCTTCATTTTATTTTTATAAGAATCAAGAGTCTCATAAAGAGTAAAAAAGAGCCCATATTTTATCTCATTTCGTTCTTTATAAAAATGATCTTTTGATCCTCGTTAAGAACAAAAAGAAGTAAAATAGGAGATCTTTTATTACATTACCCAAAGCCTATAAAATGTCAAGAACATCCTGAAGCAGCCAATTCTATGATTTTAGAGCATATTCAACGTCTTAACTATATTTTATTAAGGTTGTTAAACATCTTATTAATAAAAAGGCCGTTTGTGAAGATAAATTATATTATAAAATTATTAGTATAAAATTTTAAATTATAAGAGAAAAGTTAAAAGAATAAAATTGCAGAATAATCAAGTGTAATTAACTATTAAAATTTTTTTGGCGTTCTCTAGAAAGTTATCAAGTGTTAACTCAGCATTATTTTGTACTAATTTTAAAAAGTCAATGGAATACGGCTCTTTCGTACAAGGAGAAACAGGACAAGCCAACATTAAAGGGATTGCACCCCTGATTTGAAACTAGAAGCCCCCGACCCACAGTTTGGATTTGGAATATGATGTTGGGATTTTGTCTGAAATTGGAAAATGATAGTCATAGACAAACGGCAAGGGAAAGTGAACACAATTTCTTTCACAAGCCACAGCACAATAGCATATTTCTTTCGGAGTCCCTGTCATTTACTTGCATATTTAGTCCCTCTTTTACCGTGCTACGAAATCTCAAGTGCTATTTCGTTCATTTTCCAAAATCATCTATTTAACAAAACTCCAACATTGTATAGTAAATATATATCATATAAAAGTATCTTAATTTGGGACTATGTAGACAAAAATTTTCCTGATGCGGCTAAAGAATACTTTCAAAGAAGCGGTACTGTTCAGGATTTTTCTCTTTTGTCTGGACATTTTTATGAAAGTTATTGCGACACATCATTATGAAGGAGTTTCGAGTTTTCCTCTTTAGTATAAGAGTTGATATCCTTCATAGGAGCAAAGAGAAAAAGTCTTGTTCCCGACGTACTGGAATGTGAACACAGAAGGCCATGTGATGTGATGAAGCCAAGTACATAATACCATATATATGATAGATAAACGGAACAATTCATTTGTCGGGAAGTTAAAGCCGCTGCCCCAGAAATTAAAAGCTCAGCTTCCTTCAGTACAGACGACAGAGGTAAAGCCGCTTCCCCAGATATTAAAAACTCGCAACTTTCTTCAGTACAGACCACAGAGGCTCCACTGGTTGTGAATTCTGAAACCTATTGCTCGTGGTTACGTTGCATGCGTTTTACATGTCATATACATGAAGCTGTCTTCATCATCCTTATCTCTATTATTGAAGACTTGACGTTTACTTGTAGCGACAACAACCTCTCTCCCTACTCATTATCGGATGCATTATTGCTAGTCCTTTTGGTTTCACGTTTTTAAACTGGTAGTTGGCCACCAATTTACCCTTGCATTTGTTAAGTGGTAGCTTTTTCAATGTCCTTTTCTTTTCCTAGTTCTTCTTGTAATTACTTCCGCGCTGTTCCTTTGTTAACCATTAATAAAGCCTAGCTTAGCCAAATCCAATATGTAGATACATATAGTGTTGAGACGGCGTTATGATTCATGTCTTGACTTACACCACTATGTAGATCAACTGTACAAGTCTCTGTAAAGATGTGATGATACACGACTGTGTATGGAGATTGTGTAACTCTATATAACCATGTATGTTTGCGAATGAGGCAGAAATGAAAAGATAAACTGATAGAAAATTTTATTTCATGATATAAAAGAGAAAAATATGCAAGTTTTCGAAGAGAGTACAGCCACAAAGTCCAAAAATGAGAAAAACAAAAAACAAAGAGAGGGTAAAGAGTGTTGTATTTTCATCTTTATTTGATTGTTTTTTAGATTGGAGATTGATGGTTGATTATGATATCAACTTTAATTTCAATCTTGAAACTTTGTGAGACAATTTGTTGTTAGGAGGGTGAGAGATCAACTTTTCTTGTAAATCTTGATTAATTTAGTAGATTTATTTGTTAGTTTGCTCCATGACTTTTTCCTTAATATCGAAGGATTTTTTATGCTAAATCTTGGTGTTTATTTCTCATATTATTTATGCTACTACAATTTAAAGAATTCTTTCTTGGCTAATCGTTTAGAGAGTTGTTGTTTGTCTCATAACAAGTAGTATCAGAGTCATCCTAATAAAAGGTAGAAACAGCTCTATGCTCAAGTTAATGTTATCAAATTACTCGATATGGAGGCTCATGATGGAAGACCTTCTGTATTGCAAGGATCTCTTTGATCCTATTGATGTGAACAGAGGTGTGAAGGATGATGTTCCTTCAAAACCTAAAAAAAATATCAGTCAGAGAATGAGAAAAGATAAAGTAGAAAACTCTGGGCACTATAAGACAATAGATTGATATCAAGATATTCAACCATGTGTCTGAAGAAACAAATCATTTTAAGCTATTGAAGAAGCTAAAAGGCTTGTATGAAAGGAAAACTACTCATAACAAGGCCTCTCTAATTAAAAGGTTTGTGAATTTGAAGTTAAAGGCTAGAAAATCGGTGTCAGAACATCTAAGTGATTTCCAGGACATTACTAGATAGCTAGGAAATGCTAGTAGTGACAATTAGCAACTTAGCTCCTAAAGGTGTATTCTCTTTAGATGTAATCAAAGAAAGTATATTTAATGAAGAAATCAGAGAAAACATATTAGAATTGAAACTTGCAACCTTTTGTGATAGAAAGCAGGGGAAGGAACAAGAGTAGGGGTCCTTATAGTTGTGACAAGTTTAAAAATAGTTCAAAGTCTAGAGGTGATAAAGACATGAAGACATGTCACTATTACGATAAGTCAGAATAAGTTAAAAGATTCTGTTATAAGTGGAAGAGGGATCAGAAAAAGGAAGCTCATCAGAATGATGATGATGATGATAGGAGTGCAGCTGCAACTACTTCAAATACGAATGATGAGGTGTCCCTAGTTTATATAACTAGTGAATGCTTTCTTGTCAACAATTTTGGTTTTGAATGGTTGATTAATATGGGAACATATATTATTGTATTCCAAATGTGAAGTACTTCTCAAATTACAAGAGCAGAGATTTTGGTAGTGTAAAGATGAGAAATCAAAGTTTTGCTAAGATAGCCAGTATGGGTGATATCCAGGTTCAGAAAAAAGTCATATGCTTACTGAACTTGAGAAATGCACGACACATCCTTGATTTAAGGCTAAATATGTTATAAAAAATTGTTTTAGATCGAAAAGGTTTTCATCACACTTTTAAGGATAGAAAGTGGAAACTATCTAAAGCGCAATGATGGTTGCTCGAGGAGAGTTATGTTGCTAGCTGTACAAGACACATTAAAGGTGTATGGCAGTGGAGAAGTATACACAAATAAAGAGGAAGCTTCACCAAATCTATGGCATCGACGCTTGAGACATATGAGTAAGAAGGGATTAAAGTTACTAGCTGAAAATTCCCTTATACTAATTAAGAACTCAACTATTTATTTTTTACAATCATTACTTGGTTGAGAAGTAGCATAAAGTCTCTTTTAAGAGAAGATCTATAAGCAATTCGAAGTTATTAGAGTTAGTGCATTCAAATGTTTGTGGTCCTATTAAGGAGGAGTCACTAGGAGGTAACAAATATTTTGTTACATTTATTAATTATACTTTGAGGAATACTTGGGTATACATGTTGAACTTTAAGAGTCAAGTATTTGAAACTATCAAGAAGTTTCATGTTTTGGTATAAAGGGAAGCTCAGAGGAAGCTGAAGTGCCTATGAGCAAACAATGGAAGGGAGTATACATCTAAGGTGCTTAAAGAATATTGTACATCATATGGCAGCAGACATGAGAAAACTGAACCAGAGACTCCACAACATAATGGAGTTATTGAAAGGATAAACAAAACCATTATGGGGAAGGTTTTTTGCATGCTCAAAATGTTTATGTTACTAAAGATATTTTGGGGAGAAGTAATTGAACTTTGGTTTACCTGATAAATCGAACTCTCTTAGTTTCAATGGATTTTGAGATTCTCAAGAAAGCATGGACTAGCAAGGATCCATAAATCATCATTTGAGAGTTTTTTGCTGCAAGGTATTCTGACATGTACCAAAGGATAAAGAAAGAAGCTTGACTCAAAGTCAATACCTTGTATCTTTGTTAGATATGGTGGTGATCAATTTGGCTTCGGACTTATGACCTAGAGAAGAAAAGGTGGTCAAGAGCTAGGACGTGGTCTTTTAGGAACACAAAGGAGGTGTTGATCTTCTGAGTGGAGATAAACCATCATAT
The DNA here is from genome assembly GCA_027564335.1 of Erythroxylum williamsii. Taxonomy (NCBI): domain Eukaryota; kingdom Viridiplantae; phylum Streptophyta; class Magnoliopsida; order Malpighiales; family Erythroxylaceae; genus Erythroxylum; species Erythroxylum williamsii. The sequence continues at coordinate 21,909,927 of JANITW010000235.1, read as the reverse complement.
TGTAGCTCATTAGATGGCATAGTTGGCTCCTTGCCAATTCTTTTGACTATCGATCAATCTATAGGTGAAGAAGATGAAGTGTGTGACCAAGCACACATTGGTGGTGATCAAATATAATTAAATATTGATGCTACATGAATCACATCCAGACAATACTGGAAAAATAATCTATTGAGAATAATAAGCAGGGAGAGCAATCGGATCCAATAGTTGATGAAACATAACTTTGAAGGTCAACAAGGGAGAAAAGACCTTCCAAAAGGTATCCAAGTTTTGAGTACCTACTACTTACTACTGATAGGGAGTTTGAAAATGTGCAAAAGGTTGCATCTCGTGAAGACAAAGATCTTTAGCTCGTAGCTATGAAGGAAGAGATGGATTCTATGAATAAGAATAATAAATACAAGCTTGTAAAGCTTCTAAAAGGAAAAAGGCATTGAAGAACAAGTTGGTGTTCAAGATAATAACAAGCTGGTCAAGTACAAGGCGAGGCCAATAGTGAAAGGATTCATTCAAAAGAAAGGTATTAACTTTGATGAAATCTTTTACTAGCAGTCAAGAAGACCTCAATCCGAACAATTTTGGGTCTAATTACTTGTTTGGATCTTGAACTCGAACATTTGGATGTTAAAATAGCCATTTTGTACAGGGTTTTGAAAGAGGAGATATACGTGGCGTAGCTAGCAGGGTTCAAAGTTAAAGGCAAGGAAAACATGTTCTGTAAGTTGGAAAAAAGTCTATATGGCTTAAAACAAGCTCCAAGGCAGTAGTATTGAAAGTTCGATTCCTTCATGACTGGTCATAAATTCAAAAAAACTTATGTCGACACTTGCATGTATTTTAAGAACTTCTTAGGTGAGAACTTAATCATTCTTCTTCTTTATATTGATTATGGGTCAAGTGAGAACTATTCTTCTTCTTTATGTTGATGATATGCTGATTATGGGTCAAGACAATTGTATAATAGAAAGTTAAAGGAAGACTTGTCCAAATCTTTTGATATGAAAGATTATGTACAAAGCAGATTTTGAGCATGGAACTAACTCAGGATAGAAATAATAGGAGATTGTGGTTGTCTAAGGAGAAATATATTGAACAAGTGACAAAAAGGTTCAATATGTATCATATCAAGCTAGTTAGCATACCACTGGCATCACATTTCAAGCTATGTAAATGTGCATGTCCCTCAAAAGAAAAGAAGAAATATGGTATGTCCTCTATTTCATATTGATTTGTAGTAGAGTATTTAATGTATGTAATAGTGTGCACAAGGTCAAATATTGCTCAAGCTATTGGGATGGTGAGTAGATTTTTGTCGAATCTAGGAAAAGTTCACAAGAAAGCAGTGAAATGGATTATAAGATACTTGATAGGTACATCGAAGTGGAGTTTTTGCTTTAGTAGTGGTGAGTCAACTATAGAAGGCTTTACGAATGGAGATATGGTTATAGATCTTGATAGAAGAAAATCCACTTCAGGTTTTCTATTCAAGTTTGCATGGAAGTCATCTTACAATAATCCAAGCTATAAAAGTGCGTGACTTTATTTACGACTGAATCAAAATATGTAACTATAGTGGAAGCTTGTAAGGAGATGTTCTGACTGAAAAGGTTCCTTTAAAAATTAGATGTGTAACGAGAAGATTATGTAATGTTTTATTATAGTCAAAGTGCTATTAACTTAAGGAAAAATACTATTTATCATTCCTGTACAAATAACATAGATGCCAGATATTATTGGTTGATGTCCATGATATAAGAGCAATAATTAATATTAAGGAATGTTCATACAGATTTAAATGGTGTCAATATGCTAACTAAAGTGGTTCCTGAAAATAGGCATAAGCTTTGTTGTAAGCTTGTCATGATGTATTTCAAGTAGATGATGACGCGTCTTCCCCATATTTGTCATTGTGTATGTTTGCGAATGATAGGTGCTAGAAAGAAACACGGTTACTTATACGGTCATGTAAGTGGCAAAAAATTTTATTTCGTGATATAAAAGAGAAAAAAGATGTAGGTTTTTGAAGAGAGTGAAACCACAATGTCCAAAAGTGAAGAAGATCAAAGAGAAGACAAAGAGTGTTATGTTCTCATATTTATTTAATTATTTTTGGGATTGTTTTGAGTGATTGTTGACTATGATATCAACTTTAGTTTCATTATTAAAATTGAAATCAATTTTTTTATAAATTTTTGTTAAGTTTAGTGAATTTATTTATTCGTTTGCCTTGTAATTTTTTCTCTACACTGAAAGTTTTTCTACGTATAATTTTAGTAGTTGTTTCATCATTTAATTTTTCATACTCGTATTATTCGTACTGTCGTACCTTAAAGAGATCTTTATTATCATTAATATTTGGTCGGTCGTTTTGAGAGATGTTGTTTCTCTCAACATACTGTAAGGTGAATTATGGAGGGGCATCTAGAATTGCGTTGTAGTATCTGGATATGAAAGTTTCAAACGCAAAACCATTGTCCTATATAGTTAGGTTAGTGTTCCTGGAGCTAATTAACAAGGTGGTTGTTCGACATCAGGCAAGTGGGATGGGACTTCTACAGCAGATATTGCTTGTCCGTGTTAGATACGAATCTTTTCAGATGGGACTACCTCAACTAAGAAGAATTTCTGATCATAAAGTTTATTGAACGCGACAAAAATAATCACCACTTCTGGAGCGTTGATAGTTGTAAATTAATTATAATCTGAGTTCTTGCAGTTTCCATTCTGTACATTTTATAAACTACCTTGTAACTTAACGAGTAAACAACGCTGGCATCCTCTTGAACGTCGAACCCTTTGAGAGGAAGACCAAAAAGAATTAAGACATTGGAGTGCCAAACCTTCCGAGAAAAGACAGCTATGGTTGGCTGTCTGCTAATCCGGTGTTTTTACATAGTGGTGTCTGATTTACCTTACTCTGGCTGTTTTGAAGAAAAAGAAATCAATCGGATTGGAGTCACTGGTCTAAAGTGACTGAATCCAGCATGATCTATGGACGACGAACAATCCATAGTTAATGATCTGCTTATTTCTTATTTGTTAGCCTAACCTGACCTGACCATTGTGCTTTGTATTTGAAATATTTAGATAGAAAGTGGTAAAGAGAGTGGGACATGTTTTACCCACTTCACATGTAGTGGCTGATCTTTAGGGTCAATTAGTTAATATGTAAGCCTGCAAATATGGCCCTCACTTTGTACGTTGTTCTTTCTTTCCCAATAAAAGTCATGTCCCTTCTGCGTCTTGCCGCCTTCAAATCTCCAACACTCGTTTATCATAGTAATATTTGACCAAAGTATATTTCAGCGCTCCAAATAAGGCTGTTACTAAGAGTGTTCTCTTGAGTGTAAATTAGTTATTTTTGGGTATTTAGGAATCGAGAGTGAAGATAATAAATTGTAATATCGGTCTTGCATCACAAAGTTGGAAAGAAAGAAGACACATATCACAGATTATGCAAAAAACTTTTAGACAAAAAGCCACATAAATTCTCTGACGTAGTTTGTCGTTGGTAGTCGGGTTGGGTCATTATCAACGATATGATGTCTATATATACTTCCAATTTGTTTTATTACTTTTATGCAAAATTACAAGAATACAGGATACCACATACCAGCTTGATTGTACTTAATTAGTAGAATGACTCTAGTTAATTAAATTCTAATGAAGGGACTAAAGCTTATAAATTTTATAATAACAAAAGTAAAAAAAAAAAAAAACGGAGAGACTTGGATTTGTTATTTAGCATTTTATTGTAACTGATGACTCTTGCATTCTTAGTAAAACGTTAAAACTCAAGTGCTAGTGTTACTTTTCATGAATGGCATCAAAGTATGATAACGAAAAACGAGTGTGCGAGGCACTGGTAGGTTCGATTTTGTACAGCCAGTAGCTAAACTCACTATTTTTCATATCTGTCCTTCAGCCACCCAATGGTCTGCTTACGCCTACCGCCTCCATCGTTACCTAACCGTGATGATTACGAATGAAGGATAAACGTACATCCCCTTCGCTGATCGAACTACCTTTTACTCTTTTTGGTAATGAGAATTGATCCATATCATTACCTTAGTTACGAGAGAATCGAGTAACTGGTACGTCCTCAACGAGTCCACCTCCAACGTAATCCGCCAGAGACCCAACTGCCAAACTAGAGATAATCCAGTATAGACACCCCAGAGTTTCGCGAACTGCACGGTGCACCAACCGATATGCTGCATGAACCCACCAAGCCAGTTGCCAGCATTATCTCGGAGAAGTCCCGCCACAGTCGCTGTAGCCTGGGTACGGTTGCAAGCACCATTGGTGTTCAGTTTCACCCAACCTAGCGGCAGCCTACTCCAGCCGAGGAGATGTTCCTGGCGGGGATGGAAACCTGATAGGATCTGACGTTGCCTCACTGATGCTGCTGAAGATTGATGAGAATCCAGTCTTGTGTGGGAAGAGAAAAGGAGGCCGAATTAACAAGGTCCGAAGGGAAGGCCGCCCAAAGCTGACGTGCAATCGAGCAGTCTCGAACAACATGAAGAAAGGATTCTGCATGAGAGCAGTGGGGACAAGTGCTGTCGGAAGTGAGGTGGCGACGTGCCCGTTGTTGATTGCTAAGCAAACGATCATTCGCTAGCAGCCATAGGAAGGATCGAACTCGCTCAGAGCCTGGCCATTGCCAAATGGCCCGCCAGGCCCCGTGAGAAATCGCGGCCTTGTGACCCATGATCATAGAGTAGGTGGAAGCAACTGTAAAAGTACCATGGTCGGAGGCACCCCAGGATAACCTATCGGGGCCCAGATAAGGCTTGGGAGGGAAAGTGCCGGCTATGGAGCGGCAGATGTGAGACGGAAGAAAAGACCGGAAGACCGCCCAATTCCAAGTGCCCTTATCATCAACAAAATGGAGGATGCTAGGATTCAGGAGGGAGTGGGGGATGGGTCGAGTAACATGGGAAATGAGAGTTTCAACTCCCCTCATCCAAGGGTCGAGCCAGAAGCACGTCGAAGTGCCATCGCCGAACCTCCAAATCAAGCCTTCAGTCACAATGGGCCAAATTGCTTTGATGCTACGCCAAACCATCGACCCCCCTATGGACGGAAGAGAAATGGGTAGGCGGTTCACGTCAAAAGCGTACTTGTCAGCAAGTACACGTACCTATAAAGCGGTAGGGTTGTCTATCAAGGACCAACCAAGTTTCGTCCAAAAAGCATTATTCATCTCCCGAAGCCGGCGGATGCCAAGACCCCCCAACTCCTTGGGTTGACAGACCTCCTCCCAGGGGACGAGGGGAACCTTCTTCCGATCATGAGAAGAGCCCCACAAAAATTGCCTCATGGCTTATTCCAGGGCGTCACACAGGCCGCGGGGAAGACGGACAGCCTACATCGTATAACTCGGGATAACCGCCAAGATCGATTGGATCAGGGTGAGTCGACCCGCAAAGGAAAGAGAGGAGGGGGACCAGCCAGCTAATTGGTGGTGGACCTTGTCCAGTATGTACTGGTAGGTGCGCTTGTTGACACGTTGGTGGAGGAGAGGAACCCCCAGGTATCGACCGAGATCGGTTGTCAGGGAGAAACCTAAATCGGTGCTTAAGGCTCGACGGGTCGAAGACGGGACATTCCTGGAGAAGTAGCAACGCGATTTAGCCGAGCTCACACGTTGGCCAAAAGCTTGACAGAACGAGTCCAGGGTATGTCGAATCACTTGAACTTGGTCAACAGAAGCTGCAGAGAAGAGAATGAGGTCGTCAGCAAAAAATAAATGAGAGAGGGGAGGCTCGTGGCGACTCAAACGGATCGGTTGCCACCTGCCGGTGGACACCGCATGTGAAATAGCATGACCAAGCCTTTCCAAGCACAGCACAAAGAGGTAAGGGGAAAGGGGATCACCCTGACGAATCCCCTGAGATGACCGAAAGGTCTAGCTCAACTCGCCATGCCAGCTCACTTGGAAAGAAACCGTGGTGATGCATTTCATAATGAGCGAGATGAGCGGGGCAGGCAAGCCCACAGCCTTCAATGTATCGTGGATAAAGTCCCAATCAATATTATAAGTTTAGAACTTAATAAACGAGAGATCAAACGTATTGTTAAACTATGTGCATAGACATTAGACATATTGTTAAAGGAAAAATTAACTATGTTAGACACCTAAACATCCCAATAAACGCGTTAGTTAGATGATAGATTGGTCCACACCAAGTTAGTAAAAGCACATTTAGTGTTAGTAGTAACACTCATTACAACTAAAATGGATGATAGCCCTAGTGTCAAGGAGCCAGCCCCTCCATTGGAGGACAACCAGAGCACCAACAAAAAGAGATTTCGACCTTCAGGGGAGGAGGCTTCTCACCATCTCCCTTAGACCTTTCGGGACACCCTGTTAAAAAGGCACAATCAGCAGGAACCGCAGGTGTTGGATGAAGACCAGGAAGTAGAGTTGTTGGAGGAAGACATGATAGTGAATACCGA
>JANITW010000235.1:21166546-21179261 GCA_027564335.1 Erythroxylum williamsii | reverse complement strand
ATGCTTTTTGATGTAATCAAAATTTAACTTCAATCAATTACAAAAATCTCTTTAAATTAATAAATATTAATTTATCAATTAATTAATATCTCTATAAAATAATAACTTTCTTAACCTTAATAATACTAATTTGTAGAAGTTTTAAGTAAGTAGTTGTACGCCTTGCACGGCTTATTAACTCCTCCACACTCTAGTCAAAAGCCAAAACCACGGAGGCGGACAGGATGTTTCTGTATTGATTTTGACACGCTTCCTCTCTTTTGTAGAATCGAATTTTAATAAATATTACGATTAAAAAGAATATTTGTAGTACTAGTGATTATTGTCGTTTGAGATAGAAGCTGGTTGCTTCTTTTTTTTTAGTTTATAAGAGAATGAATACACATATTATGCTATCAAACGGGGAAAGGAAACCTAATTATATCCTCTACTAGGATATTAAGCTGGTTGCTTTTTCAGTCTCTCTTGTGGGCATTGAACGTCAGGAAATAGACCATTGATTTTGGGATCTCGACTTCTCAAACCCAACATGACCAACAGTCGAGGCCAAGTTGATACGTGTAGATGGAGTTCACCCGAATACCAATCTCATAATCGGAACATTTTCATGAATTTTTCCTAGTCCAAACTCTTTGAAACCCATTATACTTTAATTTTTACACAACCTCTTTAGTTATTTAATTACTTTAGTTAATATATTATAGGCAATTGTCGCCTGATTAAAGTATTGGAAGTACCCGGTGCTTCCACTTTCTATTCACAGCTTGCATATGGAGAAAAAAAAGGAGAGAAACAACTAGACATTACGGGATATTGGCTTGAAGCTAGATTACCGAATTGTATTAACATCTAATTGATTTGACTAATAAATAACATCAATTGTTTGTTTAAAAATATTTAGTAAAATTAATTGTTTATATATAAAATAATTTATAAAGGCATGATATAAAAAAAGAATTTACAAGAACATGAATACTGTATTTTATTATATTTTTGAATACTTTCATATGAATGCAAAGAAAGTAAAAGAAATAACATCATCATTTAAAGCAAAAGTATCATATTGGGCGTTCCTCAATTACTTGTTTGTGCAGTATATTCGATCATTTCAATTATCTTTATGTTTACTTTCAAAATTAAAGGGAGACGTATATAATAAGATGATAATCTTTTGTATATTTTAACTCAAATTTAATATATATTAATTCAACTTCAGAAATTAAAATTAAAAATATTAGATTTATATAATAAATTTATTATCTCTATCTCTATTTTTATCTTTATCTATTTGTATCTTTGTCTCTGTCTCTTTGACTAATTTGTAATAACTTTTAGATATAATAATCTTTTAGTCCCTTAATTTTGCAGGCATTTCTCTAGGAGCATTTATAAAATCAACGGATTAAATTTAACCTATCAACTTAATCAGTTGATTATCAAACGTAAACAGTCAAAAATTTGTCTATCTATCAAGAAAAAAGCTGATAAATCATTTACTAAATAAGTCGAAATTTACATCTTGTCTAATACTTTGTAAGTATTATTCTCGTAATTGAAAAAAAGTGATTGGTCAATTATGTAATTGTACATGCCTGACAATTTTAGATATTCCTTGGATTACAACCCACAAGAAACAGATAAATTTGCTGAATCTCACTATCACTGACACGTCCCCTTTCACGTAGACACCTTCTAATGGCCAAAAACTTGTCCACTAATACGAGAGATTAGCGCAGGTGGCACATATCTTTATCGCTTAATTAAGAAGTTGAGAGATCGACTCTTGAAAATGTAGCAAACTCCTAAGTCAACAATAGTCCTCTTTGATTTGAGAAGTTTCCGCCGTGAAGGATTAATCTCCGGATTAATCCTTAAAAAAAAAACTTGTCCACTCAAGCTTTTGTCAGAGAAGTTTTCATCTTTACCATATCCAAAAGCCTATGGTTTAATGTGATTACTAGAGTTAAGGCTTCAATGAAGAAGAGACATTCGAATTTTCCTACCACTTTGATCCTGCATGGTGATTTTTATTAGTTCCTACAAAATTAACTTTACGTTAATGCATGATTTGATGAGTTGACAAGAGGCAGGGAAACAAGACAAAAGGGTAAATTTTTCTGGGAAACATATACATCGGAGATTGTCACTATTCTTTTTCTTTCACCAACTAAAGATAGATATTGTTAGTTTGTTAGTCACGAAATAGCATATTTATTTTTTATTAAATAGTGACAGTGATAGCTGTTCACTCATTTTCTAGATATTTGTTTGGTTTTAGCTCAGTTAGTTTTGACTCTACTTAAAGTAGTTGAACGGCTGGTTTTATTTGATACGGGTACGACATACAACTTCTTTGTGCAGAAAGGAAGCTTTGAGGCTAGATCCGAATAGGAAGATCAGAAGGATGGCTAGTATTTGCAATCTGTTAACTTAGAACTAACCGGGGAGGAGAACTGTTTCAAAATGAGTTTAGTCCCCCTCTCCTATTAAATATCTCAGCGGAACGAGCTTGACCACGATCGAGCAGTCTATATCATACGTCTTTTTTCCACTGTTCCCCAACATATTCAACGTTTCCACCATTACTTGGAAATTTCTTCATTTTTTTCTCCACAAGACTTTTGCAGCGACTGTCGCATACTCCATTGATGAATTTAGTAATTAAGCAGCACATAAGATAGAGAGACTATTCTTAGACAGCGATAACGAAGCAACAAGGCTAAGAAACTGTGTTAGTGATCATGAAGAAAAGAACCTTGAACCGTACTATGCAGCTCAAGCTTTCTCTTCCTGATTCTGGTGAAGTCTCCATCCGCAAGTTCCTGTAAAGTTTCCATCTTTCTATCTTCCCTTATCCTCTTGGTTAAACTTAACTATGATTTTCTACGTTCTGAGAGATTTTTGTTGATGGGTTTTCTGCAGGACGCGTAGTGGTACGTTTGTGGATGGTGATCTGCGGGTGAATCGTGATGGAGTGCGAATAGTCCCTGAAAGCGAAACAGAAGCTGTAAAGTTCTTTCCTTCTTATCATTTTAGTGCTTTCTGGGGTGATAGTGTTGTGCTGCTTATGATCTGGTCTTGTTGAATTGTTATTTGGTGACACGGAGTCGGAGTTTCAGTTGATTTCAGTTCACTTGATGCACAGGAAAGAATGCTAATTTTCTATTCACGTTTCTTTTACATATTTGCATTCTTTTGAAGTTAACCACTAGGATTAATCCTTTACGGAATGGTAGTCGAGAGAGAAATCAAAATTGACTGGTCCATTTCGAAAGAGGTTTGGTTATTAGGCTGGTGGCTTGACTTTGTTATACTTCTGTGAGATTGAACCTTCCTTGTGATGATCGATATTAATTTTTCTAAATCCAGAACTCAAATTATCATGTATTATATGTTAGAAATACGTGGACTAATATAATTACAACATTAATTTCATATGCTAACCATTAATCGAATTGTCTAATGTATATTTAATAACTATAATGAGATGGTTAATAATTTACTAATTACATTTGAGGCGCATGATAGTATCATAATAATTATATGTTGGTCCATTAAACTATAATTCATAACATCCTTGAAATGACACAATTACCCTTTTTCTGCCCCTTAGGGTAGAACATGTTATAAGATGTAACATATGGTAAGATTGTGTATATATGATTTGTTGGGTGTGAAAGATAATATATTGGGTCTTCTACCATTAGCTTTCTATTGCACAAAGTGGTCTTGCTGTTTTTATAGGTTATGGTAAAAGATGGAGAATATCCACCAAGACTCTGATTCCAATTGTTATATTCACCGATGCATTCATCAACATCACCAAACCAAGATCTTATTTTATTTAGAGCATAACAGAACAATAAGAAAAACATATTAAAAAAAATTATGCACAGTGCGATTGGGGGCATGTGCAAGGTCCTTTTTGGATCATTTTTTTCATTTTTCTCCATTTTTTAATTCTATTTTTTCATATGTTTGTGCACAAGATTAATTAGTAATTTTTATTTGATAATTCTAATTGTTTTAATCTTATTGTGGCATAAACATGATTATTTGTCGATAATAGTGAATGCTTATTTTTTATATGTCGTAGAATTGAGCATGTGAAATTATTTATGATGAGAATTTTTTAAAATATTGATGTATGTTTAAAATTTTGTGTTTTACTCTAAAATAACATTAAGATTCATACGGGTAATTAATTATCTTGTCGATAATTACTACTTAGTAGGATGTTTAATATGGTGAACAAATTTCATTAAAATATCATGAACCGTACAATTTTTCTATCCTTTCGATAGTATATTGATGATTTGGTTATAATATTTAATAAATTATTCGTACCTGTGAATGAGTTCTATATTTGTTTAAGGAACTCTAGCATGTATGATATAATTAACTTTGAGAAAAAGAGCACGAATTGCATGATGATGTTTTAACATACATATCATAGTTATTGCTCTTGGTTCTCATTCAGCTTTAAGCAATCTAATAGTCTTTGCTATCTTGATATTGAATGGAATGAACCACAAGCAATGAGTTGAATCTCTCATGATGAATTTGACTATCATGCGAATGGACTTGGCCTTGAGAATTGATCCACCACCTAAACCCGTTGATAATGCTACTGAGAAGGAAAGAAAATCCTATGAGGAGTAGGAGTACTCTAACAGATGTTGTTTGATGATTATAAGGTATCATATGAATGAGTTCATTCGTGATATTATTCCCGAGGCTAATAATGCAAAGGATTTTCTTACTGCCATTAAGAAGAAGTACATGAAGTACTCAAAGAATGAGAAGAATGAGTACTTAAACATACTTCATCACACCATTTATGATGGTGCAAGTGACATTAGGGCTCACATCGATAAGCTCATGGGTTGTTACCATAAGCTTAAGGCTATGAATATGGACCTTGGTGAGGATTACATGGTATGGTTTGTGATGGGGACTCTTTCTTCTAAATTTGTTTCGATCAGATCAAGCTATAATGCTAAAAAAAAGCAATAGACCATTGAGGAGATAACTGTTATTATTGCCAAAGAAGAGGATGACATGAAAAAGGGAAGGGCAAGAAGCATCTCCATGATGACAAACCACAACAATTCTCAAAAGAGAAAGTTCACTTTTGATAACTCAAGTGACCAAAAGCCTTTCAAGAAGAAAGTTGTTGGTCCTAAAGGAAGTAGACAGGCGGGCCTATCTTCTGTTAGTTAGAAGAATAAGTTTTTCAAAACGAAGTGCAACTTTTGTCAAAGTTTTGGGCACAAGAAAGTAGATTGCTGAAAACTCAAAGCTCACTTAGAGAAGAGAGGCAATTGTCTTGTGATGGTTTGTTTTGAGTTTAATGTTATTGATGTGCTCTTAAATACTTGGTGGATAGATATTGAAGCAACAATTCACGTTACAAATTCCTTACAGAAACTAATAACTCGAAGAAGGCCGAGTAGTTATGAGCAACACGTGTACATGGGGGACGATACTAAAGTCAAAGTTGATTTTTTTGGGACAATTAGACTATGGTTGAATACAGGACATCTTTTGGTGTTATATGATGTCGCTTATTTACCCTCTATTAGGAGGAATTTGATTTTTGTATTCATTTTGGATAGACTAGGTTATAGTCTTCATTTTGGAACTGAAAAATTGACTTTTTATCTTGACTCTCTTTTGATGGGAAATGAAATTTTATGTAAAAATTTATACGAACTTGAGTTGAATGATATTGTTACTGTTGCTTCTTCCTCTTCTCTTAATATTGTTGTTGGTTCCAAATGTATACGGTTAGATTTGAGATCTTCTATGTTATAGCACAAAAATTTAGGCCATATTTCTAGAAACAGAATGGAGAGGTTGGTAAATCAGGATCTTGATTTTTCAAATTTCATTGCTTGTGTTGATTGCATTAAAGGAAAGTTGACCGCCAAGGTTAGAAAAAGCAAAACAAACTGGATCTCAAAATTGTTGGAGTTTATTCATACTGATATATGTGGATCATTTATTCCATCTGCTATGGGTAATTATGAATACTTCATTACCTTTATTGATAATTTTTTTAGGTATGGTCACGTGGAGCTCATTCGTTAAAAATTTGAATCTTTAGAGACATTTAAGATTTTCAAGACAAATGTTGAGCTTTAAAAGGGGAAGAAAATCAAGGTAGTTAATTCTGATAGAGGTGGAGAGTATTATGGGCGTTATGATGAGGGTGAAAGGAATCCAAGGCCTTTTGCTAGATACTTGCAAAAATGTGGTATTGAAGCAAAATATATAATGTCAGAAATACCTCAGCAAAATGAAATCATTGAAAGAAGAAGCCACACATAGTGTATGTTGATTCGTTCTAGTTTGCCTGAATTTTTGTGGGGTGAGGCCTTGAATACAACTCCTTATATCTTGAATAAAGTACCTAACAAATCAGTCCCAAAGACTTCATATGAGTTATGGTCAAGTAAGAAACCAAACTTGCACCATTTTCATGTTTGGGGATGCAAAGCAGAAGTGAGGCCCTATAATTCGTGATCTAAAAAACTTGATCCGAAAAGTATTACTAGCTACTTTGTAGGCTATATCGTTGGATCAAGGGGTTTTAGATTCTATTGCCCATCTCACACGTCTAGAATTATATAATCAGTTAGAGCTATCTATTTTGAAGATGAATTTGGTTCAAGTTAAGGGTCAAAAGAAATTGTATTTAGAGAAGAACGCATTTCAGTTCCTGTACCCGTCGCATCCGCTCCTACTGATGATCTTGTGATTGAACAGATTTCAGTAGAATCTCATGATGAACCTCAGAATCAAGCACATGATGAAGTTATTGATACTGGGGATGATGAATTTGTTGTCAAGAGATCACAAAGAACATGTAGACCTGCCATTCCTGATGACCATATTGTCTATTTGCAGGAATATGAGTTCGATGTGGGACATAATACTGAACTAGTCAGTTTCAAGAAGCCACGGATAATCCTCAATGTGCGTTATGAATCAATGCAATGGAAGATGTGTTGAGTTCCATGTCACAAAATAGAGTTTGGGAGTTGGTTGAACTACCTAAAGGTTGGAAACCCATTAGGTGCAAGTGGGTTTAGAAAATCAAACATGACTCAAGTGAACAAATAGAAAAGTATAAGGTTAAACTTCTAGCTAAAGGTTATAGCCAGAGAGAAGGGATTGATTTCAATGAAACCTTCTCTTTAGTTTCTACCAAAGATTCACCGCAAATCATTATGGTTATAGTTGCTCATTTTGACTTGAAACTCAATCAAATGGATGTGAGGACCACCTTTTCGAATGGTGATATGTATGACGATGTTTATATGACCCAACTAGTTGGTTTCGAGATAACTAGTAAAGAACACATGATTTGCAAGCTCAAGAAGTCTCTCTATGGGTTAAAACAATCATCAAGACAGTGGTATCTCAAGTTTGATATGGTTGTCATTGAAAATGACTTTAAGGAGAATGTAATTGATCAATGTATATAGATGAAGTTCAGTGGGAGCATTTTTATTTTTTTGGTACTACATGTCGATGACATTCTACTTACTTTTAATGATACTAATATGTTATTTGAGACAGAAAAACTGTTATTTAGTCATTTTGATATGAAGGATCTTGGTGAGGCCTCTTATGTACTCAAAATTTAGATTCTCCGAGATAGAGCTAATAAGATTCTTCGATTGTCTCAAAAGACTTGCATTGATTGGATCATGAAAAGATTCAATATGCATTCTTGTTCTCTTGGAAAGGCATTAATAGTGAAGGGTGCCAAATTCTCAAAGGCCCAATGTCTATAAAATGATAAAGAGAGAGATGAAATGAAAATTGTTCCTCATGTGTCACTTGTAGGCAGCCTAATGTATGCTCAAGTATGCACACGCCCTGATATTGCTTTTGTTGTAGGCATGTTGGGTAAATACTTGAGGTATCTTCAAGGTACCAAGGATCATATGTTGACTTATTGGCGAACTGACACTCTTGATATACTTGGATTTAATGGCGTTGATTATGAAGGATATGTGGATGATAAAAGTCCACTTCAGGCTACATTTTTATGATGGCTAGAGGAGTTGTATCATGGAAAAATGTCAAGCAGACACTCACAACATCCTCTACCATGGAGGCAGAGTATATAGTGTGCTATGAGGCAATTTGTCAAGCAATATAGCTGCGAAATTTTATTTCAGCATTGGGTATTGTAGATTCTATTTCGAGTCCGTTGAAATTGTATTGTGATAACTCCGTAGCTGTAGCTTTCCTTAAGAACACTAGAATTACTTCCCGCTCAAAGTATATTGATATAAAGTACTATTTTGTTAATGTGAAAGTCGATGAATCTCTCATAACTGTTGAGTATACGCCTATAGCTAGCATGTTAGTAGATCCACTTACAAAAGGCTTACCTATATGTGTGTTTACAAAACACATCTCCTGCATGGGATTTTTAGGAGCTTAGCCTGATAAGATTAGTGGGAGTTTGCTATTTTGTATTGAAAATGTTAGTACTTTGTACGGATTACTTATGACTTTTATAACTGAAACATGCATAATGATGTTTGCGGTCATTTCTTGTTAATATTGATATATATATGTTGATGTATATACGTAGTTTGATGAAATGACAGATACAAAGGAGACAAATGCAAAGTCTTAGTTGTTGTATGTTGTTTTAATGGTTATTGTAGTATTTGAACATCTCTAGGGACAAATAATGTGTAGTATATGTATCCTGTCGATATAATATTGCATATGATTTATTTGACTGCTTTTGGATGATTGAGATTGTTGTAAAGATTGATTCAAAGTTAAAATTGAAGTTTTTGTTTAAAGATAAGATATTTGTTAAAAGATAAAATTTTATCTATTAAGATAAAGTTATTATCCAGTTAGGATTTAAACTTTTGAATTTGATTTGTTTTATCTAGATGTTAGTTAAGTTTGTTATTTCATTCTTTATATATTTAGGCTTTCATGTCAATGTAAAGTGAACCAATTAATAAATTGTTTCTTGCGTTGTCTCTTTCCTATTATACTTTATTTTTTGTTTGTTTCTGGTTTTAAAATCCAACATGGTAGCAAAGCTTTAGATCCTTGAGGGATTGTGAGATTGAGTGAGTTCCCATGGCTGCGAACAATTCAATGATTATCTCACCCCCAAGTGTCAATGGTGAAAATTATCAAGCATGGAATGTTAAGATAAAAGCTCATTTAAAAGGTCTTAGCTTGTGGCAGTGGGTAAAAAATGAAAGGGAATTACCACCTCTAGGAACACTCAATCAGGTAAGGGCTCATGAAGTGGCTAAAGAAGAAAGTTTTTTTTTTAATTAGTCGAGAGAAAGTGCTCAACAATGATAAGATTATGAGAAAGTGCATCAACAATGGTAAGATGATGAGAAAGTGCTTCAATAATGATAAGATGATGAGAAAGTGCATCATAGATGATGAGAAAGTGCATCATATAGTGAAGAGAAGTACTCCACAAATAAGAAATTTAGAGAGATGTATTCCATAGAGTTTGAATTTTCTATAACTTTGAATTAAGGAGGAATGTTGGAAAGATTGATTCAAAGTTAAAATTGAAGTTTTTGTTTAAAGATAAGATATTTGTTAAAAATTAAAATTTTATCCATTAAGATAAAGTTATTATCTGGTTAGGATTTAAACTTTTGAATTTGATTTGTTTCTATCTAGAAGTTAACTAAGTTTGCTATTTCTTTCTCTATATATTTAGGCTTTCATGTCAATGTAAAGTGAACCAATCAATAAATTGTTTCTTGGATTATCTCTTTCCTATTCGACTTTATTTTTTGTTAGTTTCTGGTTCTAAAATCCAACAACTCTTTCTCATGTCATTAAATGGCATGAGAATTTTTTTGGCAAAATTTAATAAGTGCATACACAGATCATGGACAGAGGAAAATTTTGATATGAGGTGGTGGAAAATGGTGACAAGATTTGAACCGTAAAATGACGAATGGATACGAGTATTATATGAAGAATGTAAAAAATGGGTGCCTACTTACATTGGGGATACTTTTTGGGTGGAATTTTCACAAATCAATGTCCTAAAAGTATAAACTCCTTATTTGATAAATACATTCATAGGAAAATCCCAGTGAAAGAGTTCATGAAGCAATATGGAGCAATCCTACAGGATAGGTATGAGGCAGAGGCTATAACAGATTTTGATACTTTGCACAAATAACATGCCTTAAAATCTCCTTCTCCTTGGGAAAAGGAAGTGTCATTGGTTTACACACACTCCATATTTAAGAAATTTCAAGCCGAAGTTTTAGGTGTAGTTGGTTGTCATCCTAAAAAGGATAATGAAGATGGAACAACATTTGGAGCTCAAGACACTGGTATTACAAACATCCCACCTCATTATATTTTGAAGAGGTAGGCCAAAGACACAAAAAGCAAGCAATCACTTGCTGAGGGAGCTAAACAGATACAATCTAGGGTGCAACGTTACAATGAACTCTATCGAGAAGATGAAAATATATAAGGAAAAAGCCAAATTTGAAGAGAGGCAAGATACATTAGTTAGAGAAAATGAGGGAATAACATTATAAGATTGACCTAGAAAATAGATCTCACTCAGACCCAAATATAAATTACTCAGAGTGCAACACAAAATCTTCTACACCTTCGAGTAAGCAACTGTAGTTCATATAAGAAGAAAAATGAAACTAATTGATCTACAAAAAAGCAAAATAAAGCAAGTACCTAAAATGAAGCAAGTGAAGATAGGTTAGTTGTGTCCTTGAGAAATTGGTGAGGTTTGCAAAACAACTGTGGAAGATAGTTTGCGATAAATGTAAACGTCGGATATTATTAACATAAATGTCGAATGATAGTTTGCAATAAACGTAAACGTCAGATATTATTAACATAAATGTCAAATATTATAAATGTTGGCCCCCGTTCTCGGAGCCCAACTCTTATACGAAAATCATAACTATTATCACTTCCTTTTCTTACTCTGATATCATAAATGTTGGGATCGAAACCCAATCGCCTAAAACAGAAACAAATAACAGAAAACACGTGCAGAAGAAAACGAAAGAAATCGAAACCAAAAGAATGGAACCCAAAACGAAAGTGGGCTAGAGGCAAACAAAAAATAAATCGGATCAAAAAGCATGCGAAAACGAAAGGAAATTGAATGGCTCAGAATCAATCAAAACCAAACGGTTCAATCAAACTGAGGTCAAAATCCGACATCTGAGAACGTAAACTTTTTAAGGAAAACAAATGTGTCGCGTTGGAAAACTATAAGACAATCGGTCTAAACCAATCCAAATTAGTGTAAATTTTTTTTCTTTCAACTTTATTCAAAGCAATTATAAATTCCAAATGGAATTTCATCCATTCCTCAACCTCAAATCATTTTCTTCTTCATATGCGAATCATAACCATCAATTTAAACAAAATCTTTCTTTTCTTTCATTTTTTAATCAAAGAAAAATCAATTTCCAAAAAAGATATCAAAGTACCCACAAATCATACACAATAAGCATTTCAATATTTCCGATCAATCATCACAATTCATCAGACCTCCTGTCCGGAATCCAAACACAATCAAACACATTCATATACCTATAGCACTTCAATAATTCTCAATCATCAAAATCATCGGACCTCCTGTCCGGAATCCAAACGTAATTATTCACATACCATATCCTTACACAATTCCATAACCATTACCATCATGAATTAAATGCTTACAACATATTAATGGATTTTCCAAGCCATGTACAATTCCAATATCAAAATTCAAAATACACAAGATACAAGACCCAAAAATTTCTCAATGAAAGTCTGAAATCTTGTTCTTACCGTAGTCTACCTTAAAACACATCATATACAGAAACAAACGGTTACCTTGATTTTCTTTCATCCGATCTCATACTCGTTATCTGGAGATGAGGATGAAAGGGGGGTGAGCTTTACAGCCCGTGGATAACATGTTTATAACCGAAAAATAAGAAAAAATCATTTTTCAAACATTTTGTCATTTTATAGAAATTTCACAGTAGGAAATCATCAAATGCTTATTTTTCCAAATTTCTCAATTTTTCAAAGAATTCATGAACAATTTTTAAAACATGGATGCATCACACTTAGGAACAAAACAATAGCGCATAAACACATCAGAATAGTTTGGGTCGGTCCAGAAATAGAACATACTACACATTCCCGCATAACGGTCTTGTGTAGCCACGAACAGAATGTACTACACCTTCCCGTATAACGGTTCAGTGTAGCCGTGAAGTTATGGGAGTCCTTTACGAAGCTCCAATGCCACTAGCGGGCAGATAAGTGCACTTGACATCTTATGAGACCTAACCAAACCCATATAACATATTTCACACTTGAAAACTGATTGCCCAAAGGCACATTTCGAAAACTTAATTTTCATATCATGTCATTCACAATTTCAACTTAAATTCACATAACAAATTTTCAATTATTCAAATACAAAGAAAGTAGCAATTGTACAATTTATCAAAACATTAAAAAACAATGAATGTAGCACTTATAGCAATTTATCCAATCATTCAAAAACAAATGATTTTAAAATCATTTTATCTTCTTGATTTTTCGAAAACATATTAATGGCTCATAATTCAAATTATAACCATGGTACCCACCTTAATTCCATGCTTGAAACTTGCCCAAAGCTTCTACTCTTACTCCCATA
>JANITW010000235.1:21154307-21164528 GCA_027564335.1 Erythroxylum williamsii | reverse complement strand
TTTTTGTTTAAAGATAAGATATTTGTTAAAAGATAAAATTTTATCTATTAAGATAAAGTTATTATCTAGTTAGGATTTAAACTTTTGAATTTGATTTGTTTTATCTAGATATTAGCTAAGTTTGTTATTTCATTCTCTATATATTTAGGCTTTCATGTTAATGTAAATTGCAACTGATCAATAAATTGTCTCTTGCATTATCTCTTTCCTATTCTACTATATTTTTGTTAGTTTTTGGTTCTTAAAATCCAATAGAGATTGGTATGGCGGTTTAATTATATTGTCCAAGCAGGAGAATGTTAGAAATATGTGGACTAATATAATCGCAACATTTATTCCATATGCATGATCATTAATTGAATTGTCTAATGTATGTTTAATAATCATAATGGGATGGTTAATAATTTACTAATTGCAATGTATGATTAATAACTACAATGGGATAGTTAATAATTTACTAATTACATTTGAGGCACATGGTAGTACCCTAATAACTATATGTTGGGTCGTTAAACTATAGTTTATAACATCCTTGAAATGACACAATCACCCTTTTTCTACCCCTTAGGGTAAAACATGTTATAAGATATAACATATAGTGAGATTGTGTATATATGGTGTGTTGGGTGTGAAAGATAATATATTGAGTCTTCTACCATTAGCTCTCTATTGCACAAAGTGGTCTTGTTGTTTTCATGGATTATGGTAAAAGATAGAGAGAATCCACTAAGACTCTATTCCAAGCATTGTAGGTATGTTGTTAGTGACCATGAAGGGGAAGGCCAAGAGAATGTCGAGAGTGTTGGTAATTTTGTCAGTTTGCAGGAAGGACCACCTAACAATCCCTTATTGGTTTATAGTTGTAGGAAGAGGGGTAGTACAACTATGGACAATAACTAGTTGTGACACCTAGGTGGTAGCAGGTTGTTATGTGTGGGGGAATATTACATATATAGAGCTAGAAATCTAGGAAGGATTTTTTTTAATCATCTTTCTTAAAGAAACATCTTGTATTCAGCTGCGGCTTGGGAAGGGTTGCAATGACAACCTTATTTCTCAATTAACATCAATACAAATCAGTATCTCTTTCTTCTCATTCTGTGCAGTATCCCTTAGATCCTAACTCTACCAAATTAGTGTGGTGAGTGTGAAACCCAAACCCACTAATGATTAATACTATAATGGAAACCAGAATGGATATGGTAGAGAAGACCCCTAGAATTGCTAGAGTAGCTTTTGAGTGGTTTAGGTGTGGAAGTGAATGAAGGAAAGCAACAAGTTGAAGGACAGCTTACTGAAATCAAAATGATGCTTGCTGCAGCCATAAAAGGGAAGTGATGGAGGAGACAACATCGGGAAGCTCAGGAGTAGTGCATGAAAGGACGACGATGGCAACACCCACTACAGACAAGACAGTCACCAAAATGATTGCCCTTGAAGATGTTCAGATATCTGCAAAGAAGATTGAACTTCCAAATTTCAATGGCAATGACCCATTGAGCAGGGTAAGCAGAGTAGAGCAGTACTTCCAAATTCAACGAACCCTGAAGATATGAAGGTGACATTGTCCCTTGTTTGTATGGAGGGACATGCATTACACTGGATGACGTGGTTACACCGAAGGAAACCACTTCTGAGTTAGGACGACGTTCGTCGAGAGGTTTCACCTCGTTTTGGAGGAGCTTTGGCATCAAACCTATATGAGATGTTGGCTGCTACTAAACAAGACAATACGATGGATGAATACATTCGCGACTTTGTTTCAAAATATGCACATATTGAGGGGATGCCGAAGGAAACTTTTACAGGGCAATTTTTGAATGGTTGAAGGAGGAAATCCGAGCTAGAATAAGAATGCATGAAGTGTCCGACCTCTACAAAACAATGAATTTGTCTAGGGAAGTAGAGTATGAGATCAATCTGCAGGGAAAAAGAAGAATGGGTTGGGCTGAGGGAAGAAAGTATGCACACTGGGTATCTGGGTTGCGTTGGTGGTGGGCACAAATTTGGGTGTTGTTGGGAAAAGCAATAAAGTTTTCGACTCTTAAACCAACACCTCTAGCTTTGGGAATCGGACAACCAACACCAAACTAGTGAACCAAGGTGGGATTCGTTGCCTTTCTCAAGTGGAGTTCCACAATCTTAGAGCACGGGGTTTGTGTTTCAAGTGCCAATAACCTTATGGTCCTCTTCACCATTGCCATAGCAAGACGCTTCAGGCAGTCATATTGTGGGATGGCAAGGGTGAATTTGAGGAAGACAAAAGCGAAGTGACAAACGGTGTAATGGAAGCAGAACCGAAAGAAGAAGCATTGAACGAGACATAGGTAATGAGTCTCGACTTACCTTGCTTTGGGTTATCCAGGAATAGTCGAAGCCGTACTATGAAGCTTAAAGGGAACATTGGAATGGCTGAAGTAATAGTAATGGTTGACAATGGTGCTAGCCACTGTTTCATGGCTAGAAAAGTAGCTCAAACGTTGGGCATACCAATTGAAGGAACTTCACAAATTGATGTGAAGCTGGGCGATGGACAGAAAAGAGAAACAATGGGGGTTTGCTGTGATATAGAGATGACTTTGGGAGGTGAAAAATATTGGGTGGATTGTGATTGTTATCTGTTTTTGTCGGGAGGAGTGGATGTGATTCTTGGAGTCTTTTGGTTGGAAACTTTAGGAGACATTAAGGCTAACTGGTCAAAGATGACCATGGAGTTTGTTCGAGGAGGCAAAAGAATCCAGTTGGAAGGGAATGCGACTTTGCGAAATGAACCAGTATCTTTTCGAGCACTAAGAAAGGTTTCAGAAGTTGAGTTTGCAGTGTTGTTGTGGATGATGAAAGAGGAGAACAAAGCGAATGAAGTTGAGAAAATGGAGCAAGAAAGAGAGAAAGAGCTATGACAAATTTTGCAGGAGTTTGAACCCGTATTTTGTGAACCCAGCAAATTACCTCCTCGTCGAGCAGTGGACCATGGAATGCCTTTGGAACCAGGAGTATCATCTGTTAGCATAAGGCCCTACCGATATGGGCATGCATAGAAAGAAGAGATAGAGCATCAGGTGGCAGACATGCTAGCCACAGGGATCATTCAGCCTAGTTCCCGGACCATTTTCAAGTTCGGTGTTGTTAATGAGGAAGAAAGACAATAGTTATAGATTTTGTGTCGATTATCGCGAGTTGAATAAAGCCACTATGGCTGATAAGTATCCAATTCTAGTAATTCAGGAATTGTTAGATGAATTACAAGGAGCTTGTTTCTTCTCAAAGGTAGACCTTCATTCGGGGTATCACCAAATTAGGGTGAAGGGAAAGGATGTTCCCAAGATGGCTTTTAGAACACATTCAGGACATTATGAGTTCTATGTTATGCCATTCAAACTCAAAAACGCTCCCTCAACCTTCCAAGCCATGATGAATGACTTGCTGCGTGAAGGATTGAGACGATATATCCTTGTATTCTTCGATGAAATTGATTTATAGTAAAGATTGGGCGACTCATTTGACACATTTGAAGGTGGTGCTTAGATAGCTCCAAAGTCACAGTTTCTTCATCAACCATAAGAAGAGTCAATTTGGGCAGAAGAAGATTGAATACTTGGGGCACGTAATCTTGAAAGAAGGAGTAGCAATCGACCCTTCCAAGGTGGCTAGTGTACTACAGTGGCCAATACCGAGATCGGTGAAGGCAGTGAGGGGATTTTAGGTTTTTAGGTTTAACCAACTATTATTTATACGGGATTATGGACAGATAGCTCATCCATTAACAAATTTGTTAAAAAAAAGAAAGTGCCAACAGTTTCTGCTGGACAAAAGATGCGCAAGAAGCCTTCCAACGGTTACAACATGCCATCAGATTTGCACCTGTTTTGATTCTACTCGATTTCAGCCAGCCATTTGTCTTGAAATGCGATGCTTCTGGTGGTGGGGTTGGGGCGGTACTGATGTAGAAAAATATGCCGATTACTTACTATAGCAAAATTCTGGCAGCAAGGAATTTGTCTAAACCAGCATATGAAAAGGAATTGATGGCTTTGGTTATGGCAATTCGGCATTAGAGGCCAAGTGGGCAGGAGGTTTTTAGTGAGGACAGATCACAGCATTCTACGTCACCTTCTACGGCAGCAAATAATGACATCCGCGCAACAAAACTGGGTAGCAAAGCTAATGGGCTATGAGTTTGATATTGAGTATAAACTTGAGTTGCTCAACCGAGCTGTTGACTCCTTATCGCGCGGAAATGAAGAAATAGAGTTGGCAGCAATCTCGCTGCCCTTATGGGCAAAATGGGATAGCCTAGATGCGAAGATGTAGGTTGATGAGGATTATCAAACGCTCAAGGAGAAGGTGCAGCATCATCCAGCAAATCATCCACATTATAAGCTCGTTAACGGTAGATTGTTTTACAATGGTCGCATTGTGCTACCGATTTCCTCTTGGTGGATACCAAAGTTGATTGAGGAGTTTCATTCGACTCCACAGGGTGGACATTCAGGCGCATATCGGACATATCGATGGTTGGTTGCTAGCGTATATTGACTGGGAATGATGAAGGAAATTCAACGCTATGTGGCCACATGTCTCATTTGCCAAAAGAATAAATACGAGACACTCATACCTGCAGGGCTGTTGCAACCTCTGCCCATTCCCGAACGTGTGTGGGAAGACTTCTCTATGGACTCCATTATCGGTCTTCCTCGCTCACATGGCATGGATTGTGTATTCGTTGTGGTGGATAGGCTAACCAAGTTTGCCCATTTTATGGGGTTAAAACATTTGTATACAACCCGGAGTGTATTTGAAAATTTTTTCATGGATGTTGTACGATTGCATGGAGTTCCCCATTCTATAGTGAGTGATAGAGATCCGATATTCATGAGTTGTTTTTGGAGGGAGCTATTTAAAAGTTGGGAAACTACGCTTAAGATGAGCACAGCATACCACCCGAAGACATACGAACAAACAGAGGTATTAAATCGTTGTCTAGAGATGTACCTCCATTGCTTTTCTGCAGAGCAACTGTCAGGATGGGTAAAGTAGCTACATTGGGCAGAATTTTGGTATAATACAAATTACCAAGGTGCTGCCCAAACTACTCCTTTTGAAATCGTTTATGGCAAACCACCACCGACATTAACACAAAATCTTTCAGGCGAGTTTTGCATAGCTGCAGTGGCTGAAGAGCATGCAAACCGTGCAGAGATTCTAAGGAAACTACAGTATAGTTTGTCAAAGGCGCAGCAGAGAATGTCAAAGACTGCTAATAGAAGGAGGAGTGATTTAGAATTGGATGTGGGAGATTTAGTCTTCTTGAAGATCAGACCACATAGGCAAACCAATGTCTCACAGAGGGTTTACCAAAAACTCAGTCCTCGATATTACGGTCCATTTAGAATTTTACAGTGGGTGGGAAAGGTCACATATCACTTAAAGCTACCTCCTTCCTCAAGAGTGCACCCCGTGTTTCATATTGCATAACTTAAGAGAGTTGTTGGTAACCATACTGTGGAAACAGGGTTGCCATCGATTTTGTTAGTTCAGGAGGTTGAATACTTTCCAGAAGCAATTTTGGAGGCAAAATTATTGGGAGATTACTCACTGCCTTGTCATTGTTTACTAATTAAGTGGGTTGGGAGAGACAAAGATGAGGCATCATGGGTTACTTGTTCTGACTTTCGAGGTCAGTTTTTAGATTCTAACCTTGTGGACAAGGTTTGTTCTCAGGAGGTGGGAATTGTTAGCAACCATGCAGGAGAAGGCTAAGAGAATGTCGAGAGTGTTGGTAACTTTGTCAGTTTGCAGGAGGGACCACCTAACCATCCATTATTGGTCTATAGTCGTAGGAAGAGGGATAGTACAAGTGTGGACAATAACTAATTGTGACACCTAGTTGGCAGCAGGTTGTTACGTGTGGGGGAATATTACATATATAGAGCTAGAAATCTAGAAGGGGGGTTTTTTTAATCATCTTTCTTAAAGAAACATCTTGTATTCGGCTGCGGCTTGGGAAGGGTTGCAGTGGCACCCTTATTTCTCAATTAACATCAATACAAATCAGTATCTCTTTTCTTCTCGTTCTATGCAGTATCCCTTAGATCTTAACTCTACCATATATCTTTCTCATTATGTTGTTATGCTGTAAATAAAATGAGATCTTGGTTTAGTGATGTTGATGAATGCATCGGTGAATATAGCATTATATAAGAGGATAGCCTATTTTCCATTCATAATTGGAATGTAATGTTACTTTTGGTTTCAACAGGGATTGTTATGTTATATTTTCAGATGATATCCTCATATGAATTTCCTTTTTTCAGCCACCTCCTATTCAGCCAACTGACGAGCAGTTAACTTTAGCAGACATAGACACGATTAAGGTTATTGGGAAAGGAACTAGTGGGATTATTCAATTGGTGCAGCATAAATGGACTAGCCAGTTTTTTGCACTAAAGGTATTGTGTAATTCGGCATGAACATTGTGTTACTCGCATATTTTCATTTCATCTGTCAATTATTTACTTCACAAATTATAAGGTTATTTCCCGTGGTTGTTTTCAACCTTTGAGCATCCATATCTCCCTATTTCTCTTTATTAGCTAGTGCTTTAAAATATGATATCTAATTCGGTAGCATTGATTTGAAGTATATGTGCTCCCACGTTGAAATGCGTTCACAATATTTGAAGGACAAATTTGTTCTTTCAACTGTCAACTTGTACTTCTAGACCTTCATACATCATATGGCTATGGTGCCACTCGTTGCAGTTGGATTGAAGGTCCATGTTTTATATAATGTCTAAGTTGATTTTCATCATCAATATGTGAGAATGAAGATCAATATATCCTGGAAATAAGTTGTGATTAGTATTTGGTTAAATCAAGTAGCGTTTTGTTTGCATATTTTGATATATAGATTATTGGTAGAATCAAACATTGAAGCAAGAGATGTCAAACAACTTCTGAGCTTGGATTATAAATTTAATAGTTGTTTTGAGCTGGGAATGTCTTTCAAAACTCTCTTCTCCATCTACATATCTCAACCCTATCTCTTCTCGTTAGGAATACTTCTTATTGACCTTCTTCAAAAGATATATCATGTTGAATATATGTTACACTTGTGGTTTCACTTTTATCTTTACAAAATTTATTGGCTATGCTTTCTACTTTCTCATGCGTATCTGGTCTGGAGTGTCATCAAAATTTGCATCCTTGCTCCTGTTCAGGTTATACAGTTGAATGTTGAAGAGTCTGCTAGGCGGGCAATTTCACGGGAATTGCAAATCAATAAATCATCACAATCCCCATATATTGTAACGTGTTACGAGTCTTTCTACAACAATAATACCTTTTCAATTATCTTAGAATATATGGACGGTGGATCTATTGCAGACTTTCTTAGAAAAGTTGGAACAGTTCCAGAGCCATACCTTGCTGCCATATATAAACAGGTGGAAAACATGGACAATCAACTTACTCGTTTCGTTGCAGATTCAAGTTTAATTTCTTTACTCCCTCGTTGCTACACAGGTGCTCAAGGGGCTATTGTATCTTCATCATGAGAAACACATTATCCACAGAGACTTAAAACCTTCAAATTTGTTGATAAATCATAGAGGAGAAGTCAAGATCACAGACTTTGGCGTAAGTGCAATGCTACCAAGCACTATGGGGCAGGCTAACACTTTTGTTGGCACACGTAATTACATGTCTGTAAGTACCAAGTGACTCAAACAAGTGGTGTTAATAACAACTTTGTACACAAAAGCCTTTAAACGGAAGAACAACAAAAGTTGTTAGAAGTTACCCATGTTTTAACTGTAAGGTGTCAACTGGTGTTAATGTAAGTTTTTCTCATATACAGAAACACTTTACACATTTCTTCAACAACAAAAGTTGTTAAAATCTAATCGTATTTGAACTGTAAGGTGCTCATTTCGATTGGTTATTTTTTTGTAGCCTGAGAGAATTATTGGGGGAAGTCATAGTTATAAAAGTGATATTTGGAGCTTGGGGTTGGTATTGCTAGAGTCTGCAACTGGCTTGTTTCCGTATTCGCCTCCACAACAAGATGAGGGCTGGCATTGTGTCTATGACATCATAGAAGCAATTGTTGAGAAACCACCACCTTCTGCACCTTCTGGTCAATTTTCCCCCAACTTTTGTTCATTCATATCTGCATGGTAAGTGTTGAACTTCCATACAGGATCACTCAAGATTTAAGTTTTTCCTTTGGTTTGTAAGAAGGCGATTCTTATTTCCACTGAGTCTTGTTCATTCATATCCCTCTATGGTAAGTGTTGAACTTCTGCACAGAGTCACTCAAAATGTATATTTGTTCTTCTTTATTTAGTAAAGGGGAGTCTTATGCTTTTTTTGTAATGTGGATAAGTTCAGTCAAGATGTGACCTCCATGGACCATTATTGTTCTACTATTTTTAGCTTCTCTTGTTCATCCTTAATAGAAGTTCCAATTTTACTAAGAAGTTTGTAAAAAATGCTAATCTATTTATTCTGCCTGCATACATGCATTTATGTGGGCATTTCCATTCTTTTATTAGATTGGAACTACTATTATATAGATACACGTGGAGTTTTATGTGTGCCCTTTCCACATTGACAGATATATTCTCTCTGAGACTTTCCTTGTTTCTGGTACAAGTTCAGTTAATTGCATCACAAACTTCCAAGACTCTCTCCATGTATCAATTAATAAGCAATTTCTGTTTGATCTAAAAAGAAGTCATTCTTTCAATGAATATGGTTGTTTGGTATCACTAATTCCATTTTGCATTTCACTGTCATTTTCAGCCTGCAGAAAGAGCCTAAGGATAGACGGTCAGCAATTGAGCTAATGGTATATGAAATTTCTACGCTGATTTTTCTCTTCATTATCTTGCTCAAATATGTGCATAAGTACGCATTTATGAATTCTTTCTTCTTTCCTATCTCTACACCAGGCACACCCTTTCATGAGCATGTATGAGGACCATCATGTGGATCTCTCTGCCTACTTCACAAATGCTGGGTCTCCGCTGACAAATTTTTGAAACTATCATACAAGTCCTTTTGCCTTTATTTAAAGTTTATTGCCATTCATTGTTCCCTAGGATTGTTGGAAAAGGAGACCCAATTACGTAAACAATAAGCGGAAACAAACTTAACCTTTCCCAAATTATGTAGTTAGATGGAAAATTGATACCAACCAAAATTACAGCAGTATAATGCAAATATAATCAGCCCAAACAATACAAAGAACATAAGGATTAGGTGAAAAAAACCCCAATGTGGGGAAAAATCACAGGATCATTAATAAAGTGTTTGAAAACGTCCATTAATCAACAATAATCAAATGGGTACAACAAATTATTCTTTCCTAACTTAACTAGAACACAACCACCAAGGAAGCTTCTCAAGCTTGTAGGGAGTTTTCTAAATACATAAATGTCTAATAGCATTGGTCAATAATTTAATGGTTTAAGTCCTTTCTTAGAAGGCCATATTTCTGATAAAACCCTTTTTCCTCCTCCCACTGCCTTGGAAAAAAATAAAAAACAAAAAGATATAAAATCTTTGACAATCTTCATTGGAACTCTTGTTAGGTGCAGTTAGCACAAAATATGTGGACTTCATATTTTGTTTCCTTGTGTTCCTTTTCTAAATTTCAAATTAGAGCAACAACGCTTTCAGTATTCAGTGATCGTAAGAGAAAACAAAATATCCACTAGCCAAGAAGACTAGAGCCTATCCTATCCCACACACAATTACAATGATTCCCCAAAGATATCCCCCTAGCAGACACCTTCACGTGCCTTTTATTGTTGTTGTAATAATTAACTGCCTCCTCAATTGTTGCCATCTGTCCCTTCATGTTTTTGCTGGTGATGTGTTGTTTCTATTATTTTTGGACTTCCTTATATAGACTTGCTTAATTGGGTGTTTATCAATACTCCCGACCAGAATTTTCACCTTGTCCTCAAGGTGGAAATCAAGGAAATGATCTTCGATATCCTGGAACTTCTCCCAAGAGCTCTCAT
This sequence comes from Erythroxylum williamsii, assembly GCA_027564335.1. Lineage (NCBI taxonomy): Eukaryota > Viridiplantae > Streptophyta > Magnoliopsida > Malpighiales > Erythroxylaceae > Erythroxylum > Erythroxylum williamsii. Next base: position 21,154,498 of record JANITW010000235.1, on the reverse strand, counting down.
AAGTTGGTAGTTCATTCCATTCGATGAGAACATCTCTTAAACCATCGGTTGCAATGCGAATATCCAAGACTAATTTTGGAGAAACATGTAGCTCCATATCATCAGTGAGACAAGTCGGTAATGGTTGGTGCTTGAACTATTCTCCTACAGCTTTCTTTAGTTGGGATACATGAAAAATGGAATGGATTTTA
>JANITW010000235.1:21048762-21062875 GCA_027564335.1 Erythroxylum williamsii | reverse complement strand
CCACCGTATTCAGAGCTTTAAGCTCAACGCACAGGGCCTCGAGCCCAACGATTTTCAGAGCTTTATGCTCAACGTATTAGGGCTTTCCAGCCCAATGTTTTCAGAGCCAATGGCTCAACGTATATGAGCTCAGACGAACGGTCACAACAACGAAATAAAATGGAAGAGCCACATGTACATCGCATATATGAATGCTAAATGTGAATTGTATGAAAGACGTACCGCCTTATAAGTGTGAAATTGAATGCATGTGATTCTTTGTTGTGACAAAATGTGATATATACGGTATATGTGAATTGTTATGTGAATTTTTTGAATATGTATGAGTTGGGTGAACCATCGATGATGGTTTCTCGCTGAGTTCGCAAACTCACCCAACATTGCATCTAATTTTTTTTAGGACAGTGATAGTTTGACTACTAGCTCCGTCAGTGAGACTTTTCCTGCTGTGTGTGTGCCGGCGAGAGGAGCATGGCCCACAGGTCGGTTAGCTGGGGTTATTTTGGGATATTTTGAGGATGATCTAATTAGGAGTTGTGTTAGTTCTTTTGGGCTTGTACAGTTGTAATCAGACTGAATTGTGAACTTATGGTTTTACGAAATGAATGAGAAGTACTCTTTGGTTTTAAAATTTAGTAAATTCGATATTATTGCTTTATTATATTGATGCCATGAGGTTAATAGAAATGATCGAATCATAGTGCACCCAAATCGTAGGTTATGCATCGGTACGACCTACGGGCGTCCCGGTGTATACTCTACGGTAAGGGGGCACTACATTAGGTGATATCAGAGCATGGTTTGGCATCTTTTGGGCATAGTATACTTTAGGCTTGAATTTCGTAAGAAAAGCAAGAAATTGATCAGAATTGTGGTTTTATTGTAGGTCATCCGTCTTTGGTGATTAGCTAGATCAACCAGCTGACCAAGGATCAGTCGGAGCGAGTAGGGAGTCTTCCGTACCTCTGTATGAGGAGGAGCCTCCTAGAGTTCCCATGAGACGGGAGTGGAGGTATGATCGTCTGCGTAAGCAGGGAGCTGTGGATTTCTAAGGCAGCACAGACCCTGCTGAGGCTGAGAATTGGTTGGAGAGGACCGAGTGGGTCCTACATTAGATGGGATGCGACCCTGAGGAGAGATTTGATTATGCCATCTCTTTGCTAGAGGGACCGGCATATCAGTGGTGGAAGACTGTCCCGGGTAGTTCCACCAGACCTTGTGTGTTGACTTGGGCTGATTTTCTGAGGGCCTTTCGGGATAATTTCATGCCCAAGGTCTATTTGGAAATGAAGATGCAGGAGTTCTTTGAGCTGAGACAGGGGTCGATGTCAGTGGCCGATTATGAGGTTAGGTTCAATGAGTTGTCGGCATATGCTTCTGTTCTGATTGCCTCTGAGGCTGATAGGTGCCGGAGATTCGAGGGAGGGCTCAATCTGGAGATCCGTACCAGCTTAGCCCGGTTTGATATGGGCACCTTTGCGGAGTTGAGAGCAGCTGCAGTAAGGATTAAGCAGCTTCTGAGGCAGAGTCAAGTTGAGACTGGTCAGGGATCCGGAGGCAAGAGATTTAGTGACAGTCAGGGTAGCTCTGGTAGGAGCTCTAGCAGACGCCAGAGCAGATTCAGATCAGCGGGAGGACCCAGACAGTTTGGTTTTGTACAGAGAGGGAGATTTGGGCAGTCCTGCAGTAGCGGTGGCAGTGGTAGAGGTTCCGTCCAGATTCCTCCGTTGTGTGAGTTTTGTGAGAGGAGGCATAGTGGAGGGTGCTAGAAATTTACTGGAGCTTGTCTCAGGTGTGGCTCTATGGAGCATCAGATCCGGAACTGTCCTGAGATTTTGGGAGTTCAGTCTGCTACGAGTGGGAGAGCAGGTAGTAGTTCCACAGTACAGCAGAGTCGCGGTGGTGCACCTGGACAGAGCCGAGGTAGAGCCAGGGGGAGAGCTGGAGATTCTTTTGGACGGACCGAGGGACGAGGCAGCAGGCTGCAGTCCCAGGCTAGAGTTTATGCCATGACCCGGCAGGAGGCTCAGGATTCTCCCAATGTGGTGGCTGGTATGCTTCTGATTTTTGATTTTGAGGTTTTTGCATTGATAGATCCAGGGTCCACGCATTCGTTTGTTGCACCGCATGTGGCATGTAGATTGCATGTGGATAGGGAGATGTTGTTGTATGGGTTGCAGGTGAGTACACCTTTGGGTAGTACTACTGCTTTGGGTGAGGTCTGCAAGGGGTGTCTGATTCGGATTGATTCAGCAGTGTTGAGTGCAGACCTGATTGTGTTGCCCCTTCGGGAGATTGATTTGATTTTAGGATTGGACTGGCTCACAAGCCCATAGGGCTATTATGGATTGTTATACCAAGGAGGTTGTGCTAGAATCTCCTAGTCAGCCCAGAGTAGTTTTTCGAGGTGTTAATCAGGTAATGTCAGCCAGGATGATCTCATTTATGAGTGCTCTGAGATTGATGTGAGGTGGTTGTGAGGCCTATTTGGCGCATGTAGTGGATTCCAGAGTGCAGCAGAGTTTGCAGGATGTTCCCGTGATCAGGGAATTTTCAGATGTGTTTCCCGAGGAGTTACCGGGTTTGCCGCCGGATCGGGAGATAGAGTTCGAGATTGACCTCGTTTCAGGTACCGCTCCTATATCGATACCTCCGTATAGGATGGCACCAGTGGAACTGAGGGAGCTTAAGGCTCAGTTGCAGGAGCTACTGGATAAGGGGTTTATCAGACCGAGTGTTTCGCCATGGGGAGCTCCGGTATTGTTTGTAAAGAAGAAGGACGGGACTCTGAGATTGTGTATTGACTATAGGCAGTTGAATCGGGTGACAGTGAAGAATAAGTATCCACTGCCTAGGATCGATGATCTATTTGATCAGTTGCAGGGAGCTCAGGTGTTCACTAAGTTGGACCTGCGATCAGGTTATTATCAGTTGAGGATTGCAGAGGCCGATGTGCCTAAGAGTGCTTTCAGGAGCAGGTATGGGCATTTCGAGTTCTTAGTGATGCCGTTTGGGTTGACTAATGCCCCGGTAGCCTTCATGGCCTTGATGAATAAGGTATTTCAGCCCTACCTTGATCAGTTTGTGATTGTGTTTATTGATGATATTTTGGTGTATTCGAGGAGCAGACAGGAGCATGCGAAGCATCTGAGGATTATTTTGCAGATTATGAGGGAAAAGTAGTTGTATGCTAAATTCAGTAAGTGTGAATTTTGATTGACTGAGGTAGTGTTTCTGGGCCATATAGTGACTGGAGATGGTATACAGGTATATCCGAAGAAGATAGAGGCAGTGATGAAGTGGGAAGCTCCAAGAAATGTGTCAAAAATTCGGAGCTTCCTAGAATTGACCGGGTATTATCGGAGGTTTGTCGAGGGGTTTTCACTGATCTTAGCCCTTCTAACAAAACTTCTGAGGAAGAATGTAATATTCAGATGGACTGAGGAGTGCAAGAAGAGCTTTGAGGAGTTGAAAATTGGTTGACTACTGCACCACTGTTGGCTATTCCATCAGGGACTGGAGATTATGTGGTGTATAGTGATGCATCGCATCAGGGATTGATGTGAGTCTTGATGTAGCATGGCAGGGTGATTGCTTATGCCTCGAGACAGTTAAGGTCTCACAAGGTAAATTATCCAGTACATGATTTAAAGCTAGCTGCAGTTGTCTTTGCTTTAAAATTTTGGAGACATTATTTGTATGGTAAGACCTTCCAGATCTTTACTGATCATAAGAGTTTAAGATACTTGCTGAGTCAGAGGGAGTTGAACTTGAGGCAGAGGAGATGGATTGAGCTGGTGAAGGATTATGATTGTACCATCGAGTACCACCCAGGGAAGGCTAACGTGGTGGCAGATGCTTTGAGCAGGAAGTCTCATATCAGTGCAGCTCAGATTCAGGTATTGAGGTTACCGAATTTGATACATTTGCGAGTCTTAAATGTAGAGTTGAATCTGGAGCAGGATGGGGCTTTGATTGTTACACTGAAACTCAGACTGATGCTACATGAGAGAATCAGGAGAGTTCAAAACAAAGATCCTGATATGGTGAAACTGATAGAGAAAGTAAAGGCAAATCCAGATTCTGAGTTCGAATTGCGGGGTGAGACCTTATGGTTGAGACAGAGGCTATGTGGGCCTGATGTGGATGATCTGAGGAGGGAGATTTTGGAGGAAGCTCATATGGCCGCCTATGCTATGCATCCTGGTACTACCAAGATGTATAACACTCTAAAACAACATTTCTGGTGGCTTGGCATGAAGAAGCAGGTGGTAGAGTATGTATCCAGGTGTATGACGTGCCAGCAAGTTAAAGCTGAGCACTAGACTCCAGTAGGGAAACTCCATTCGTTGCCTATTCCTGAGTGGAAATGGGAACGAATCACTATGGATTTCATCATCGGATTGCCCAAGACTCTGAGGCAATATGATGTTATCTGGGTCATAGTGGACCGGTTAACTAAATTAGCCCATTTCTTACTAGTGAGGGAGAATAATTCACTCGATCAGTTGGCCCCGAAGTAGGTGAATGAGGTAGTGAGACTACATGGGGTTCTAGTGTCTATAGTATCAGACAGGGATCCCATATTTACTTCGAGATTTTGGAAGAGTTTGCAGCCTACTATGGGTACTAAGTTAAATTTCAGTACAGCATTTCATCCTCAGACAGATGGACAGAGTGAGAGGACAATCAAGACTATTGAAGATATGCTTCGAGCTTGTGTATTGGAGTTTAGAGGAGCGTGGGATCAATATCTGGCTTTGATTGAATTTGCTTACAATAACCGTAATCATAGTAGCATCGGAATGGCCTCATACGAGGCATTGTATGGAAGACAGTGTCGATCGCCTCTGTATTGGGATGAAGAGGGTTTGAGGATGGTTGAAGCCCAGAGTTGATTCAGGATACAGTGGATAAGGTGAAATTGATCCGGAGCGGAATTAAAGCGGCTCAAGATAGACAGAAGAGTTAAGTGGATCAGCATCGGAGGGATATGGAGTACAGTGTAGGAGATAGAGTTTTCCTACGAATGTCACTGTGGAGAGAAGTCTTGAGGTTCAAATAAAAGGGCAAGTTAAGCCCTAGGTACATTGGTCCTTATGAGATCATTGAGAGGGTAGGACCTTTGGCCTATAAGTTGACTTTACCAAATGAGATGTCTCAGTTGCATAATGTCTTTCATATGAGTATGCTCCAGAGATACCGATAGGATCCGACACATGTGATACCAGCTCAGGAGATTGAGGTTGCTAGTAATTTGAGCTATGTTGAGGAGCCGATTAAGATTGTGGGATCGCGGACTAAACAGTTGAGGAATAGGGTCATTCCATTGGTGAAAGTCCTATGGAGGAATCACTCAACTGAGGAAGCAACTTGAGAGACAGAGGAGCATATGAGGAGGTAGTATCCTCACCTATTCGATCATATAGGTAAGAATTTTGAGGATGAAATTTTTGTTAGGAGGGGAGAGTGTGGATACTTAGGGGTATCCCATATCGACTGAAGAGGAGAACAAAGCATGCCTTATAAGGATGTGGAAATCTCTCCCTTTTAGACTCGTTTTCCATGTCCTAACGCACCGAATCCCATCAGAACTCCGAAATTAAACATGCTAGGGCCAGAGTAGTACCAGGATGGGTAACCTCCCGGGAAGTCTTGTGGAAAAGTAAAACCGTGAGGGTGCGAGACCCTAGAGGTCGAGGCTCAAAGCGGACAATATCTGCAAGAGGGTGGGCGCGAGGCCCAAGAGGCCGAGGTCCTAAAGACTAATCCTCTAAGATGTTCAATTTCTAGATGGGAGATGTGTATAGTATACTATTTTAGAATAAAAACAGTCAAAAAATGTTTGAAGTGTAACTTTCAAATTACTGAGCCAAACTGAATGATTGTGGTTTCATTAGAAACTTAAGACAATAGAGAACACTTTTCTTATATAAAGTATTACCAAATTACTTCAATTACTGATCAGAATGATCACAGAACATTAACCGAAAAGTCTAGACTTTTGGAAGTGATATAGGAATGAAATGAGAATTTGGATAATTGTTGGTCTTGTAATGCTAGAATTACATTAATGAGTGAATTGTTCATATTAAAGTACCAAAGACAAGTGTAAAATGGGGATGAAATGGTTCATTTGATTAAAGTTGTGATTCGAAGAATAGGAGTAAAAGTGTATCTAGTTTAAATGAAAGAAAATTGATAATAAGAGCAAGTAATGCAAGAAAAGAAATGATAAGTGATTGAATTATGAAATGTAAATGAGCATAAGATATGCAATTTGATAATATACCCGGGATGGTCATAAACATGCATTGTATTTATCTTATATACACACGTGTGTATAAATGAATGCTTATAATTGTGCAAAGTTATTAATGTCTATATCCAATGTGTGTATTGCATAATTGTGATGTGCAGGATAAATGTCCGTATTCAGACATTTCTAGCTCATGGAAGCTAATGCTAATCTGGAGCGTACTATGAGTAGACCTAGATAGTCTTACTTTATTGTTTGTTTTGTTTATGTTATGAAATGAGTGATTATAAATATTTGTGAATGTGATTTGATCATTCAATTCCGGACAATGAAGGTCTGATGATTGTGATATATGAATGAGATATTGCAGTACTAATTATATATGAATGTGATGAACTAAATGCTTCATGATATGAATGCATGATCACAAAGTGTTCTCAGCATAAATGTTGAATGTCGGACTAAGGTCCGATGATATATGATAGTGAATAAATGATCATATGTGATTGATGCATTTCACTATATGAATGCATGAAAGATAAAGATAGTTGTGACCAAAGTAGTCAATGTAAAAAGAGCTTTAAGCTCAGTTATGCGCATCAGAGCCTCAGCCTCAACGTTTAATGAGCCCGATATCCCTAATGGATACGGGAAAGTTATCAATGAGCCTGATATGAGATAGTTATCAATGAGCCCGGTATCCACAATAGATACGGGATAGTTATAGGCACTTGGTCACAACAAAGAAATAAATGAAAATGCGTCCCATATGCGTTGCATATGAAAATTGATATGTATGTTCAAAATGAACAAATTGAACTGCGTGATTGCTCTAAATGTGAATTGTGGAATACGTGATCAAAATGATTTGTGATGCTATTTGATTATGATTGAAATTATGTGAATTAAGTGATGACGTGATCTATATGTGTTTTGTGATTGAGTGAGCCATTGAGGATGGACACTCACTGAGTTCGCAAAACTCACCCAAAATTTGCAACTATCTTTTAGGGCTCAGAAGAGTTACCCCATTGGAAAAACGGGAGTATAACTACTGCATTTAAGTAAGAGGTAGAGGTCAGGATCAGTTGACATTTATACTTTCTTATTTATATATTCCCTAACTTTTGCATAATGGGTAAGTGAATACATTTCTGCATATGCTTATATTGTTTTTTTAAAAAAAAGAGAAGAAGATTTGGTAGAGAAGAAGATTTGGTATTGAATTCTGAATGTTTGACTACTCTAACATGCCACCCTTGCGAGATTCACACTTGGACATCACTCGAGTTGTCGGGTATGGGTCTCGAGAGAGTGGGGTGTTACAGTAAATGAATATAATATTATAAAATTATTGTTTGGGAGGGATGGAAGGGTTCATAATGTAATATAGTGAAATGTTATTTGGATGAAGGGTTTATAATATAATTTAGTGTAAAGTTGTTTATCATTTTATATTCCATCCTAAACCTCCCAACTTGGAGGTTTTCTATTTTTACTGTTTAGGATGGAATGAGATGTAATATGAAATGCTCCTCTTTCATCCCATTCCATTTCATTCTATTATAAAACCTCCTCCTAAATGATGGAATAATATTACATTCCAATCCATTCCATTATTAAACTCCCAACCAAACATGGCCTAAATTAATCAAGCTTTGTGTTAGGCTAAAACTTGGGCTCTAAGACTGGCCTAATTTGAAGCTTTAGTATATGTACAAAGAAACCCTAAATTTACTTTTCCTCTTCTGTTGTCTCTTTAAATTTATCGCCATACTCTTTCCTTTGTGTCTCCAAGACTCCAACGTTGAAGATACTTATAAATGAGGAAATTAGTTAGTCAATATTAGAGTTCAACCTTCCTCATCTTTCATTCTATAAATAGTTGATTCCCTATTTCATTCCCCATTTTTTTAGATCCATCTTGTATCTCCAACATTGAAGATATTCTTACTTGTAAATGAGGAAATTAGTTAGTCAATGTTGGAGTCTAAACTTTCTCGTCTTCCATTTTTTTTCCATTCTTCATATAATCTTCCCTATTCTTCATATCCAAATGTGAGTTTTAGGCTTTTAGTTAGTTTTTTCTTAGAATAAGATGCAAGGAAAACTAATTTGGTTTTATGAGAAGATGAAGCAAAATTTGTAACTGGAAACTGGTTTAGTGAGCAAGAATTTTGACATTGATGGAAGAATGGTGATTCACTTGTAAGAAAGAACAAATGGATGATGGTGACATATATGGTTAGGTTAGGTGGGCTTTGTGTTGTCCAAAGCTTGATTAGGCTTAGGCTTAAGTTGCATAAGTTTAGCTCAATTAGGTTAGGCTCAGGCTACCTTTCGAGCCTAATTGGGTCAGTAATGGACCCAATTCGGTCCAACCTATTGCTATCACTATAAAAAAGAATGTAATTCTTCCTTGAACTCTTTACCTGGACACTTTAATTGATAACTTTGAAGCCAAATTATAGCCAAACGAGCTGAGGAAGGTAGATTCTGAGAGAAGCAGGAGATATTCCACATCCTCGAAAAGATTGAGCTAAGATATTTTTTTGGTAAATCAGTAATTTATATAAAATATGTAAAAGTTATGTAAAATCAAGAGATTGCCTATAATGCAAATCTCTTTCCTATACCAAAAAGAATAACCTTACGTAAGGGCATGAGGAACCCTACAAAAATAGTTCCTTTTGACCATAAAAAAACCACAACTGCAAGCTTATATATATTTACCAATCATGATGACCTTATAGAAAAGGTACATCTTACCAGTAACACAACCATTTTTAGACTAACATTATAAAGCAGTACAGTAAAATGGTCAAGCATTCCCTACAAAGCCAGAACTTCGAGTCAACATATCATAAGTAGAGGAATCTTAGCTATGTTCTTCTAATTTTTTGAATAGTATGGGATCTTCTTTGCTTAGGGTACTGATGGTGATAAGGAAGAGCCCTTACCCTTTGCTTCTTGCTTCCATCTTATCCTTGAGATCTCTTTCGAATGTTTGCACAACTTTCACCCAACCTTCCTTGGTAAAACCCGTAAGGGACCTTTTGGATTTTAAGAAATCAAACAAAGGAATAGGGGATCTCCTACTATTAAGAAGTGGAATTAAAGCAATCTTCTTTGTAATCATCTTTTCTGCTTCGAGGGAGGGTCAATTGCCAAAGGAGTTTCCCCCTTGTAGCTTACAACACCAAGCTTCCAAGACTATTTCTTTAAGGCTGTTTGGAGATTGAAACATTCCCTACACCTGGTGTCTCCATTGTTGTAGATACCGAAGAGGGATTAGATTTCCCTCTAGTTTCTTAAACCTGAAAATTTCCCTCTAATTTCCTGAACCTAAAATCAAACCTACAAACATTACATTAGAAAAAATAAAACACTCTAACAATTACCTTCTCTCAGTGTTTGCTTTGAGTTGTTCCATAACTTGAAAGATCATTCTAGTGTTGATGCTTCTAACTTCTAAGACTTTATCTTTGAAGGTTTCTTTCAGTCCAAAGGTTGTACATAATAATAGAAAGGAGGATGCAAAAAATATTGATATCATAGTATCTAAAATTTGGTGGTTGGTTGAACCAATTTAGAATGGATTGAGGGTTTTTCAGGTTAGGAAGGTATATTTGAAAGTGGTTAAGACAGTGTAACCACACTGTTTTAGAGTAAGAACATTCAAATAATAGGTGATCAATAGTCTCATTATCCGAGGCATACAAGAAGCAGTGATTTGGGGTGTGAAAGTAAAGGAGTTTATCTCTTATTTCCAATTTATCATGTTGTGAATAATGTAGTTGCACGATTACAAAGAAAAATATGTCTTCTTATCAAATGAGAGAGGCTTATGATTCTTTAGGGTCTTTTAGAGAGTATTATATAAGAGGTTTTCCTAGTGGGTAATTATTAGTGGGTTTCTATAATTAATTTGGATAATAAACTTGTCAAATATGAAAGCTAGATTTAATTTATTATTTGAAATAATTTAGAACCCAATTGGTAATTTTAGCAAGAAAATTATCCAATCAATTCATCTTAGTCATGCATAGGAGATTAAATTAGTAAAGTTAATTTCTCAAGAGCCTACCATACCTGTTGATCAAATTATTTTGCTTCCAGTTAAATTAGTTTACTTTTTAGTCAAATCATGTGATTTTCTTTAAATCTTTACTCAATAAATCGAGATAGAATGTTTAGGATTACGTATGTTTTTATTTTTATTCAAGATTAATTTGAGTGAATCAATTTCACTTCCTTGAGAGATAACCCTGAGTAATCAACTACAGCTACCTCTTATACTTGCGAGTAGGATAGCCTAGGTATTTTTATAACTTATTTTGACATAACAAGTTTTTGGGGTGTTGTTACTGAGGAGGTGTTTAGTATTTACACTTAATTTAATTTTGATTGTTTTGTCGAATGTTTTGTCGGTTCATACATACATTTTTGTTGTGTTATTTCATCGAATTGTTTTAGTAGTTTTTGTAACTAATTCATTGTTGTCTTTATTTTGTTTATGCAAGGAAGGAGGTCGTGAGAAAGTGAACTCATTCCTTTTACTAATAACGTGCATAAGATAAGAGGACCTCAAAGGGACTTTAAAGACAATCTCAATGAACCCAAGCTTAAAGATTAAGAGATGGGTGAAAGGTAGCCAATAATGAAGGAGTATGCCAAACCAGTAATTGGTACTGCCATTTCGTGTATACATTTGGGAGAGGCAACCAGAAACTATGAATTAAAGAGTATTCGTTACAACATGTTTTCATCTTTCTATGGGGTTCCTAATGAAGAACCTTTAAACTTCATTTAGGACTTCTATACCACTGTCTAGACATTTCCTTTGGATGGCTTGAATGAAGATCAACTCATAATGAGATGCTTCTTATACACATTGAAAGATTGGGCCAAAGTATGGTTGATGACCCTTCCACCTGATTCATTGACCATATGAGAGGAGGCATATAACAAATCATAGGAAAATTTTATTCCCATCAAAAGACCTCTAAGTTGCAAAAGAAGATAGCTACCTTCACTAAGATGGAGGGAGAGTCATTTCATCAGGTGTGGGAATGTTTTAAACTCTTGCTAATACAATGTACACACCATAATTTTCCACTTCATATGCAGAACCTATTCTTCTATGATGGATTAACACAATAATGTCAGTAAACAATGGACAATGCAGCAGGAGGAGCTTTGGGATAGAAAACTACCGAAGGGTCATATGAAATCTTTGAAATGTTAAGGGCCAATTCTCAGAAAAAGATCATAAACAGTAGAAGAGATGGAGTTCATAAAGTGAACTAGAGCTAAGAAATGACTATGTAATTGGTTGAGCTAACAAAGCATGTGAAAATGCTAACCATTAGACAATCCCAAGATGCTTCGAATCATGAGGTATGTGGTGCATGTAGAAATTTTGGTCATGAAGCTAATATTTGTTCGTATTCTTTTGAATCTTTTGCAGTTGAGGAAGAGCAAGCAAATTCACTTAATGGTTTTTAACCAAGGGTGTGAATCTATATTCAAACACCTACAACCCTAGTTGGAGAAACCAACCCAATTTCTCTTAGAAGATCAGCAAACCACTAGTGCAGCCTCAACCACCATATCAGAACTTTTAGAGTCAGAATTAATTCTAGGGGCAATCTTCAAGTTAAAACATATCGAGAAAGTCTTCTTTGGAGGAAAGTCTAGATGCATTCATTCAAAAGACCGCTCATAATCAAGAGATGAACAACAAGATATTTGATTCATTAGAAGCTTTTATGATGAGGGTTAAGATTCAAGTGAGACAACTCGCTAATTAAATGCAAAACAATCAAGAAAAGAAAGTTGCCCAGTCAACTCAAACAAGCCAAGGGCATTATGATTCTAAGAAGTGGTAAAATGATTGATAATCATGTTGAGATTCCTTCTAATATATCTTATGTAGGTAATTAAGAAGGGAGAGCCTCGTCAAAGGAAAAGATGGGCAAAATAAGGGAAGTAATGGGAATAAGTCTTTAAGTCACATTCAGGAAGGTGACAAACTAGAGCATGCAACCAAAGGCAATGAAGGACCAAGAGTGCATAAGGCGACTGATCCTTATAGAGCATCAGTTCCATATCCAAGCTGCCTTAAGGACTCAAAATAAGACGAGCAATTTTCTGATCTCTATAACATGCTTTTTAATGTTAATATTAATTTGCAATTGTTAGATATGATCAGAAGCATTCCAGCTTATATAAATTTCTTCAAGAAACCAAGCACAAAAAATGAAATTTTGCATCATATGAGAAGGTGACAGTTTTAGAAGTAGCAAGTGTGGTCCTTCAACAACAGTTACCCCCCAAATTGAAATATCTAGGGAGTTTCATCTTAAAAGTATCAATGGGTAATAGTGAGGAGGTTAAGGGTATGCTTGACCTTTGAGTAAGTATAAACCTAATGCCTCATTCTATTTATGTGAAATTGGACCTAGGATAGTTAAGACCTACTAACGTGTACTTGCAATTAGCTGATTGGTCAATATGTTATCTAAAAGGAATAATGGAAGATGTGTTAGTGAAGATTGGAGGATTGATTATGTCCGTTGACTTTGTGGTTTTAGATATGGGGAAATAAAATAGCACGAAAAGGAGCACACCATACTCTTTGGGAGATCTTTTGTGCCACCACCAACATTTTGATTGATGTGAAGAATGGGAAATTGACCATGATTGTCTCAAGAGAAACAATAGTATTTTCAGTCTTTAATGTTAAACCTATCCCTACTATTGCTGTTTGTGAAGAATGTTCTCTTATTGATCAAATTAATGCTGCATATTTTGATTTTGCCTTGCAGGAATAAGAAACAAAGGAGTTAGACTTGGTTAAAAAAATTGATGAGTACTGTCAATTGGTAGACGATGCTGTAGAAGGAGAGTTTGGCAGTTTCTCAGAGACAACTTCCAATGAAGAGAAGAATGCAACCCCACTAAAAGTAGAGATGAAAGAGTTACATAAGAATTCGAAGTATGTGTTTTAGGTGAAGGGAAAACATATTTGGCCATTCTTGCATCTACTTTGGATGTTGATCAATAAAAAAGAACTTTAAGTGAGATGAAAAGATTGAAAAAGGCTAGGATGGAGTTTGAGTGACATTAAGGGAATTAGTCCCTCCATAAGCATAGATAGGATAATCTTAGAAGAGGAGTTTAAACCAATGAGAAAGACCTAAAGAAGACTCAATCTTAATGTGTGCGAGGTATTTAAGAAGGAAGTTTTAAAACTACTTAATGAGGGAGTGATTTATCCAATTGTGGGTAATGAGTGGGTGAGCTCAGTGCATGTAGTTCTGAAAAAATAGCATTATTGTTATTAAAAATGATAAAAATGAGTTAGTGCCTACTAGGACTACTACTAGATGGAGAATGTGTATTAATTACAGGAAATTTAATGTGACTACTAAAAAAAGTCCATTTTTCTCTCCCTTTTATTGATCAAATATTGGATAAACTTTCTGGACATGAGTTTTATTACTTTCTTGATGATCTTTTAGGTTATTTCCAGACACCAATTGCTCCTAAGGACCAAGCAAAGACGACATTCACTTGCCCATTTAGGACGTTCGCTTTTAGGAGGATACCATTTAGGCTGTGTAATGCACCTGCGACATTTCAAAAGTGCATGTTTTCCATTTTCTCAGAAATGATTGAGGACTTTATTGAGGTGTTTATGAATGATTTCTCAGTCTTTAGTGTTTCTTTTGATGATTGTCTAAATAAGCTGCCTTGTGTGCTTGAAAGATGTACCGAATGCAATTTGATTTTAAGTTGGGAAAAGAGTCATTTTATGGTGAAACAAGGGACAATCCTAGGTCACGATAT
>JANITW010000235.1:20971528-20987163 GCA_027564335.1 Erythroxylum williamsii | reverse complement strand
GTATGGATAGGCATATTCTTATGAATAGTTTTTTGAATTGTTAGATCTTGATAATACTGACATGAATGTGGCATATGGCATAGAACCTTTAGATTTAGATTATTTAAACAGGATGGGAATTGTGGATCTTCGCCATGGCCGAATAACTTTCACAAATCTAGGGTGAACTACTCTTTCCACTACAAGATTAGCTGCACCAAATCAGGTTTCCACAGTTGAATCGCATCACTACTAACCGTCCCAAGCTAATTTGGATGACTGCCTTAGTCGCCTTAAACACATAACATGGCTAAACTATCGGAAGGATGATCCCCATTTTGAACGTGTGCTAACAAACTAACAAACACTATCTATGTAGCACCCTAACTCCTGCAAGACACATACCCGATATCATGAAGGATATCCGAGTTTGTGCCCCACGAGGGTGGCATGCTAGAGCACTCAATCATTCAAAAATTGGTATAATTTTTTTTTAAACCCAAAACATAATATGCGGAAATCCATAACCAAATCGGGCCCACATTATTCATAAACTTTTTCAATCATAACAATACAATCATCAAAACTTTCAATGGCCATTAAGGCCCTTTCACAAATACAAAACACTTTAGGCATAATGTCTTTCTGTTACAACATAGTTCAAATACACATTGTGCAAAGCTTTTCGGAATACATTATTCGATACAAAAGTTGCAGAATATACAATTTAGTACAAAAATAAAGAAATACAATGCAGACGATCCCAACCTCTATCCCTCACTTATATGTTGTACGTATACTCCCATTTGCCTAACGGGGTATTCTTCTGATCCTGAAAAATATTTGCAAATTTTGGATGAGTTTTGCGAATTCAATGAGTGACCATCATCGATGGCTCACCCAGTCACATAACACATAATTCACATTCACAATATTTCACACTTCATATTCAATGCACTTTAATCATTCATATTATGCATATGTAGTGCACATGAGACCCACTTTTCATTTGTTACTTTGTTGTGACCGACTGCCTAAACTGTTTTGTATCTATTGGCTACTGGGCTCATTACTAACTGTCCATTATCCGCTTGTGGGATACGGGGCTCATTTTACATAGTGAGTCTTAGGCTCTTAATCACTTTTGAGCTTAAGGCTCATTTTTCACTCGTTGAGTTTTAAGTTCTAATCGGTGGCGACTCTGGTCATAACTGCCATTATGTTTCATGCATTCATGAAATGGATTGCCTCAATCACATTTACGTATTCTTATTCACTCACATTCACATATCATCGGACTGTAGTCCAGCATTCAACATTAGAGTTGAGTATCGCTTTTTCATTCATATGCAAATACACATTCAAAACACATTTATCATCAGACTGTGATCCGACATTTAACAATCATATTATGTACACTTATATCATCTCATTCATATACAAGTAGCATTTCAATATCCAAATTAAACATCATAATCATCAGACCTTCTGTTCAAAAATCAATATAATCATTCACATTCATATGAGCATTCAGTAGTTAATCAATACAAAATTCAAAATAGAACAAACAATGAATGAGACCATCTGATTCTACTCACAGTACGCTCCAAATTAGAATTTGCTTCCAAATTCTGGAAATGCCTGAATGCGGACTTTTAACCTGCACAACCTATTTATGCAAAACACACGTTGCACTCACGTTAATAATTACACACTTATAAGTATTTATTTATGCACAATTGTATAAATGGACTATGTGTAATGCATGCTCAATGACAATCCTCGGGTACTTTACCAATTTCATAACTTAATCACTCATCAATTCTTTAAATCCCAACCTCAATCCTTTGATACTTTGATATCAATAACTTATTCACTAATTTACCAATATAATCCCATATGTGACTAGTGAAGAGAAAAACAGAGTATATAAATATGTATATATCACTATCAACTTTTTGCTTAAAACTCAATATTTCCTCTTCATTATGTATATATCACTATCAACTTTTTGCTTAAAACTCAATATTTCCTCTTCATTTCTATTTCATTTCAGCTTAACATATCACAACCAAACCAAAATCTACCATATTTTACAATCATCAAAAACAGAAAATCACACTCATGTATTCTTCAAGTTTTCTGCTTTTTTTTTCAACTTTTGCATTTTCTTTATTTCTTCCTCAAACTTTCATTTTAAAACATTCATTCTCATCTCTAGACATCACTATACACTTATCTCTCAATTTTAAATTCATTTTTAATCAACTCTAAAAAAACACTCCAAAACTTACGTATATATATACAGTGAAAACATTAACATGAACAGAGCATTCACATAATCATTTCTCCAAAAAAAATTTTTATCATAACTTACACATTTTAGTTGATCTTTCAACTCCAAAACTAGTTTAACATTATCTTATAGCATTTCGGTCATCAAATCCACAAAAAATCAACAATTATGACATACCCCAATTTTCTCACTCACTTTCCAGCAAATATGAATATTACAGTTTCCTAACCATTTTACAGTGAACTCACGATGCATGCTTCAGTTCATACAAAAATACATAATCATAAGAAGCTTACTTGTCTAAAGCTCCAACATCTGTAACAATCACATACCTAATCCCTCATGCAACCAGGTACATCAACTTGAAAGTTGACAGAGAGTTCGGTTTTTCTTGGGGTAGAAGAAAGAAATAACAACGTATGAATGGTAATAGATAGGAAAAACCAAGATCTCATTATGGTGTAGATTTGATGAGAAACTCTGTGTTTAAGAAAAACTAGGGAAAGAAGCTTCAAGAAGGATAAAGACAAGGACAACAGCTTGTCGTTCAAGGTTATTAAAACTTAACTTTAAAGCTTGGACAACTGTCCATTTCTTAACCACTTATCCACTTCATTTTATTAAAACTTAATTATGATTTATAATTAAGTTTATGACTTAATAAAACCACTGTAACCACAAGTCATAACCCCTTACTCACTTTCATATTTTTCCCATAAAAACATCATTTCGGGTCAACATTACATGTTCTTTTTTACCCCAATACTGGAGTCATTTTGTAACACCTTCTTCTAGAAACGTGTTCCCATATGTCTTGTGTTCCCATTGATACCAAAATCATACAATTTGGTTTAGTGATTTGAAAGATATGCTTCAAACAATTTTGGACTACTCTTGTCCAAAACAGTATACTAATCACAAATTCCATCTAGAAATTGAACATCTTAGAGACTGAATCACAATTCAACTTCTCTATATGATATGTAGCCCTATTTCTCTTGTTTACTCCAAATTAAAAATCATTTCATTTGGAATCCTATAGATCCAGATATATTCAAAACACTGAAGTATGTTTAGTAAATTAATCCTATCGATTATCATACTTCAACATAGTCACATTTCCATCTTAAATTCACCAACCAAATCAATTTAGAAAGCTATGATGTTTGGTGAAGATGTAATCCAATGTCTTATGGATCTATTGGTCCAAGAATTAAGTCATTTGGACGTCGGATGACAAGATTAGGGCCGAAGGAAATCAAAAAAGATTCTATCCTCAACCATATTGAACCTATTTCAGGACAAAAAGCATAACTTGCTCTAGAGGCATCAGATCAAGGTCATTCTTAAAGGGTTCAAAAGAGGACTTCAATATCTACATCTTTCATTAAGACTTTGAAGTGAGATTTTGTTATCTAAAAGGTCAGAATTGGACCAGACAATAGGGTCAGACGAATTGGAAAAATTGTCATAACTTTCCCTAGAGAAATCAGATTAATGTATTCTTTAGTTAGTTTAAAAGAGGACTTCAAGATCTACAACCTGAATGAAGACCTTGAAGACAAATTCTATCATCTCTAGGGTCAAAAATGAGACTAGACGAAAGGATCAGATGAGCAGTGCACCAGACGATATGATGTCACCAAACAATACATCCTCACCAGATGAAGCGTCCTCACCAGACAATACATCCTTACCAAATGAAGCGTTCTCACCAGATGAAGCTTCCTCACCAGATGATATGTCATATACTCCTAACTATCTCCACTTGTAAGGACCATAACTTTTGACTTCGATATCTAAAAATTGCAAACTTTATATCAATGGAAAGCTAAAAAAAAGATCTACAACTTCCATGAAGATAATTTTATCAAAATACATCTAGATCAGTACAGTTTATTCATGGAAGTTTCAGATCAAATTTAACTCCCTTAACTATTCATTCCCAGTAACTTCTCAGATGACTTCTATTCACTACAATCCAGCACTTCAATTTTTATTTCTAATCCTTCTACTCCATTTCATTTAGCTCATTCACTATAACCATAATTCTCAACATATCCCATTACAATTCAATATACCTAGAATGTCAATGAGTGCATGTACAATTATTTTCATGTGTATAAAAATTCAAATTCACATGCATGTATGTTGACATTATGCTGAGCATGAAATGCAAAAAAAAAATTCTAACTCTCACATTGCTATTTTCTCCATTATTGAAATCTAAATTCTAACCATTAATATGGGGACGGGATGTTACAATCTATACACGATGCGATCAGTATACATGATCTTATCCTTATTTTGACAGTACATCCACCTCCAATTCTTTCGAGATCCTCTATGTGACTCTTATCTTGTGGTATATCCACCATAGTTTTCTTCTAATTCTCTTCATAACCTACATGCGGAAAAAAAAATCCACACGTTAAGTTATATGCTTAGTGGTGTTCAAACAATTCTATTTCATTCAACCAAAACATGCATAATATATAATCTTTTTCACATATAAATATCTTCATTTATTTATAAGCATAAATAGGCATTTAAAATCAAGTTTTGAAATAGAAGCATGTATATATTTTAATAAGCCATATCTAATTACACAATTATCAATAAATTGTTCATTTAATTACTAATTTTATTTGAAGCTCTTTAATCATTAATCATGTATTTATCTACTTTTTGTAATTGCCCCAAAGTAAAATCATAGAAATTACATCAACGAGCTGGATAAGCAGGATTTTAAAAATACAAGATTAGGTTCTCAAAACCATACGATCCATTTTTTATATACATTCATATTCGAACCAAGCTCTCAGAGCTATATAGTTCATAACCCAAACCAAATATCTTACACTAGAACTGAGCTCTCAGAGGTATATAGTTCGATAACATATATCATGACGTCGTACTGCTAACTCCCTCATTGGCATACTAATGTTATCATATTCCTCCAATTCTGATCTATTTTAATAGGGGCAAATCTAATTAAATTATATTGAAATTTCATAATAAAAGCTCATAATAACCAATTCATGTTATTCCACATTCAGCCAGAGTAAATGGCATTTTTAATGATTTTTGCTTTCATTATTGTTTCAATTTAATTCATACAATATTCAAGACATATTCATCTCACCAATTAGTCAAAAATAACATGTATATTAAGTTTCTCGATTCAAACATAATGAATGCCAATTGAGAAAAATATAAATTATAAGTCCAAAATCTCAATTAATTACATATATTACTTCATTTAACATCTAATTAAATATTTTCAATTGCAATTTCATAAACCTGCAATTTTACTCAAGAGCCTTAAATTTCCTAATACACAATTTTTAGGAAAAAGTAGAATTGCAAGACACATACCAAATTGATGTCGAAATCTTCAATTTAAACTTCAATTTCATCATCGACTCCTCATTTCTTCTCTTTCTCTTTCTCTGTCTCCTTCAATTCATCTACTTTATTTTCATAATATTGCATAACAAATTCAATTTCATGCATTTGATTCATTAATGCATGCAACTATATCAAAACTTGTACTTAAAATAATCAAAACTTCATTAACTTACCTTATAAATTTTCAAGTACTATTCATCAAGAACACCCATATACCTTTTCTTCATCTTTTCCGAACTTTTTTTGGTTAATTTGGTGAGTTTAGTGACCCTAGGTTGATGATTTAGTGTTTAATAGGTGATTTGGGGGTTAAAACTATTGAAAATTGGCTTGAAAATGTAAGAAATGAAAGAAAAATGGAGAAGAAAGGAGGGAGGTATTCTCAGCAATGTTTTGAAAAAGATGAGGATTGGAAATTGATAAAAATGTCATGTGGTCCCTCATTAAAAGTTTTCCATTTTTTAATCTAAAATTAACTTTTTTAACTCCATTCTTTCTTTTTCTTAATAAAAGTACCCATAAGAATAAAATATCAACCTCATATAAAGACCTTAATTAATATCATTTATTTTTGTTAATAGTTTTAGGTTTGACTTTCACCCTTGTTTAGGTCAAACTTTGGCCATTCGTCAAACCCTCAAAACGAAGTCGTTTTGAGCTCTAATTTGCTCCTCGGGCTATCTTTGAATAATATTATTTGATGCCAAATAAAATAAAATAAATTTTAGGTCCCAAATGTCACTATTCACATCGGGATATACTATTCACGACCCAAAAAGTACTATTCATGAAATCGAGATTTTTGAGGCATTACAAAACTTGTATAAATCATGAAACAAAGTAGGTTAAAATAATCTGCACTCTAACACCTTATAATTTGTTCTTTTAGGACTAAAATGTCATCATATGTATATGAATGAAAAAAATTTTAAATTAAGGGAATTTCACATTAAGAGACACATCTTCAAGTGATTTGCTCAAAGCAAAATTTTCGTAAGTAAGGATCATCTCAAGCATAGGATTTAGCATCACTCTTTATTTAATCCTTTTGAGCTCTAGATGGATCATTTGGTAGTCTTTCATTAACTAAATAGTTGACTACATTAATGTACCAAGTTACAATTTATTAAACAGAAAAGAGATGATTGTCTAGTAAATCTTCTCTTCATTCAATGGTTCTAGTGCTCCACTTGTGACCAATCTATTGAGATCATCACTTACCAAAATCTTTGCACCTTTTTTATTGCTTATTTTTAAATCAAACTCTTGTAATAAAAGTGTCCATTAGATGAATCTTAGCTTTGCCTCTTTCTTGGAGAGTAGAAACTTAAGAGTTGCATGATCAAAATAAATAATACTTTAGTGGTAAACAAATATGGACAAAACTTTTCCAAATAAAAAAAATAAAAGTTAGAAGTTTTTTTTTCCTATAGTGGTATAGTTGCTTTTTGCACTATCTTGAAGCATAATAAATAACATGAAAAACATTTCCAAATATTTTCCATAATCTTAAAATAAGGTTCTAATTTGATGGCAAAATTATATGTACGAAAGTTAACAAGTCCTTTATCTTATCAAACATTGGTTTACATTAAACTAAAATGACACTTCTTTTTGCAATAATCAACATATTGGGCAATCTTGGAAAATTCTTTGATAAAGCATTGACATATTCTTGTATGACCAAGAAAAGAACAAACTTCTTATAACTTACGGGGTAGGGTAAGGACATAATGACATCTATCTTTGCTTTACTTATTTTTTTCCCCTGGGGGACATAACATGGCCTAAAATAATGACTTGATCAACTATGAAGTGACATTTCATAATTAAGAACAAAGTTTTTCTCTATACATCTTTTAATAACTTTGGTTATATTAGCCAAACATTCATCAAAACTATACTATAGACAATGAAATTATCCATGAATACTTTAATGAATTACTCAACATAATATAAAAAGATACTTGCCATACATCTTTGAAAGGTGGCTCGTGCATTGCAAAGTATAAATGGCATGTGCTGATAGGCAAAAGTACCAACTGGGCATTTGATTGTGGTTTCTCATTGACCTCTTGCATAATTGGGAATTGATGAAAACTTGAATAACCTTTAAGAAAAAAAGAGAGAATTGCATAACCAAACGTTCCTGATTTTGATTTATAAATGGAAGTGAAAGTTATCTTTTTTGAAAATTTAACTTCCTATATTCTATACAAACCACCAATCCCTTTTTAAATGCCTATAAAAATCCTTAAATCCCCTTTTAATAATCTTCCTAAAATTGAATAAAAGATAGAATCAAGACTAAATCTAAAGAATCTCACTTTTATTAGGATTATCATACTAAAATAAGTCCTTCCTAAACAAGACCCCTAAATAAAGCAAAATAGGGGAAAAATAACTAGATTGGCTAACTTTAGAATGGCCTTATCCATTTATTCACGTTAAATCCTGGAGTAATCATACTAACTAAGGCGTGGGCACTTCTTGTGTTTAGACATCTTTTGGAAACTTTTCTTTTGCAAACCTTCATTCTTTTCCAAAATTTGCAATCTTTATTCCTTTTTTGCTAATTTATACTTTTAAGTACATTTTGATCCAAATCTCTAACAGACTCTGTAAAACAAAAAAATATATAATTACATTAATTTTATCAATCCAAATATAAGGATTTAATATGAAATATGTGTACTTTATGCATACTATCATAAGTAGCTAAAGAAACTTCTCTTGGACCTAAGGTTTCTAAGCTATAGGTTTTTATTTCTAAAACTTAATTCAATTTGAATCAAATAAGAGATATTTTATTGAAAGTTATGAATTATACATGTAAGTTTTTATGACTTATATCTAATGGCAATACTTTCTTAGATGAGTTATATTCCAAAATGCTAGGGATATCAAAGTTACCTAACCTCTAAAGCTTGTAACTTTTAATTTGGTTAATATCTTTTATTAATATTATGGCCTTAACTAATTTGATAAAAGCTTCCCCTGATAATTTCTTCTTTTTAAGAATTATGATTTTCATAAGATTAATTCATCACATTAGAGATTTTAATATATTATCTTATAAGAGTTTAGTAGCTTGACTCATTATTGGTATGCTTAATTTTTTTAATGATTGTGATATCTTTGCACTCTTCAATTAATTCAAGTTTTGAAAGTAATTGGCCTTCATTTTCCATGATGGTTTTATGCATATACTCTTAGACTTAGTAATTTAAGCTTTATAGGATTTAAAGTTTTGACTTTTATGTGTTCACAGTATATCATATATTTCTTCAGCCTAAGTGCCTTCAACATCTTTAACTTCGTGTTTCAGATGTCGATATATTATTCTATTTGTGAGGTATGAAATGAATGTGAGATAGTGCTTGATTTTCAAATCTTCAAAAAAATTCTTGAACGCCATATTGTTAATTTAGGTACCATGCTCTGTAGTTATTACTAGTGGAACTTTATAGTTATTTGTGACTTTCTTTTTCATGAAGCATTTAACTACTTTTTATGTTACATTAAATAAATGTTCTACTTCCATTGATGAAAGAAATGACACTTGATATATTTTAGTTTATTATGATATAGGTCTTGAGTATCTTTGACACTTTGTGCACTTCTTCACAAACTCTTAAGCATCCCTTTGAATCGTGGGCCATAAATAATCATTCCTTCAAATCATATGTGATAAGGATGATCCTCCCTAATGGCCTTCACAAACCCCTTTCATGAATCTAAATTAGGAGATGTAGTATTTCAGGCTTATGAATGCATCTTAGGTATGATAGGGTAAGAGACTTTCTGAATAATTCAATATCTCAAAGCTAAGATATTTTTTCTAGCTAAGATATTTTTTCTTTCTTTTATCCTCTTTAGCTTTTCCTCAAACAAATACTTATTGAAATATACCCATTCTACTTTATTTTCTTCAACACTAACTATATATTAGTTTATATTATCATTGCTTTATCTATTCTTAATAAAATATCCCACAAGGGATGAAACCAATATTGACTCATAACTTTGATAGGTGACCACCTTCATGATTTTTTGCCTAGGTAACAACTTGATTATTCCATATGTATCATCTTTTATCTTCTTAAACTTTTCATTATGCTTTGTCAGCTTGTCCTCATTTACCTCATAAGTGTTATTGAGCTAGTTTACTACTAGTTATAAGTCCAACTTGATGGATATATACCTAATTTAAACTTCATCGGAACTTCAACCTAAATAACAATGCTTTCTATTTTGCCTCACTATTGGATATATTGAACTTGTTTCATATTGTGTATTATATAAATTATATAATTATTTCCATTTGCCCTTCCTAATGTATTCCTTCATCATTACCTTCTTCTCCTATTATTTATCTATATATTTATACTGGGTGTTCATTATTCGGGCAAGGTTTTCATAAACTTCCTTATGTTCTTTTAGGGAGTTAACCTTTTTAAGTAGGCAAAATCAGTTGTAACTTGTGATACTAATGAGTTTCCTCTTAAGTACTTGATGCCAAACTCTCGTAATTCAATCGTATAACTTGGAAGTCTTTACAATACATCTTATTTGTGAAGCACCTACCTTAATGGAATATTTGTGAACACATTATTAATCAATGCCTAAAAATATGGCCTTAATTTCCTTATATTAATGAGTAGCACATATATTGCTTTTTCTAATTTTAAATTATTTGGCTTTAGGCCTTATAATATCTTGCTTACATAATGTGCTAGTTTTTGGGTGTTCTCCTTTTCCCTAATCATAATAGAGCTAAAAGATGCATCTTAAATTTAAGGTCAATAATAATGTTGGAATTTTGAAGTAATCTTTCAATTGTTTAAAGTCATATCAACACTTTTAGGTCCACCCAAATTTCTTAGGCCTTCAAAGTATTTTGAAGCATGACATGGATTGATCAAGTGATCTTAAGAGGAATCTTGATAAGTTTATTACCTTACTTATTAAATTTTGTATTTCTTTCAAGTCTTTAGGCGTTTTTATGCGTAAGGTATTCTCAATTTTTTTTGTATTAAATTTTATTCCTTTATGTGTGACTATAAATTCAAGAAACTTTTAAACCCTACTCTGAATCTATATTTTTCAATTTTTAGTTAAAATTGGAAAGCATTCTTTCAAGTTAACAATATGGTTTTCTCCTACCTTTATCTCTATAATCATATTTTGTTAGTATGTTTCTATATTTATCCTTAGTTATTTGTAAAAAAAAACCAAGGTTATATCATTTTATAGGATTTATTTGATAATCTTGTTGAGTTATAAATTAAAATTAAAGACATCTTTTTATTTTCTTATTGTTTTATTAATGACTTTTTTCTTCTAGGCTTCTTTACGTGAAGCACATCTCCCTTTCAATTTTCACTATATTTAATAGTAGGGTTTCTTATTTACATTCATCATCCTCCATATCTTTGTATTTTTGTACCCATATCTACACTTACTCAAAACTTTGTGATCATTTTTTTTGTACCTAATTTCATAAAGATTGATAAGGTTTAAGTCTATTTACAAAATTTATTGTTGTTACCCTTATGTTGAGACTAAGGATTTGAGGTACCTTAAAACTAAATTCATGCAAGTAATCACTTAAGCTATCTTCCAAACTTTGGGTTATAGATATTAAGTAAGAAAATCTTTAAGTATAAGCCTATTATTGATAAAGTGTGGTATGAATATGATAGTTAACTATTGAAAGGTGGTAATTGAAACTACAAGTAAGGTTTGGAATAAAAAAATGTATCGCACTAGTCAATATGAAAGAGAAGGTTTTGTATTTTATAACACCAGATTTATCATATAGCTGCATAAGTTTTCTGTATCAATGCATATAATTGACAAGATTTTATACATAGTCATAAATATCCAGAGTTAACATATTAAACTTGAATGGTAATGGTTTCACTAAGACATCGAGTATTAGTCAGCTATCAATTATTAAACCTACCCTATTATGTTATAACATAATGGTATTTGATTGTCGAGGGGTCAATGGTGCTCTTTTTGATAATGTTTGTTGGGTACAAGTTAGTTGTCTTTCATATGCTTGTTGCCTTTCTTATAATAATTGTTTAACTTATTATTGCAACATTTGAACTTTAACATCTTAATTTTTAGGCTACTTATTGGCTTAAGGAGTTTCAAAAGGTATTGGTTGATTCGATAATGTTGGCAAATGGACTGCTTCCATAAGTACTTGTTATCCTTTTCTAAGGTAGGGATAACCTAACTAATTTAATACTTTCTCAAATGACAATATTAGAGTATTTCAAGACAATTTCCTACAAACGTCAAACAATATAGCCTAAATTTGAGGTAGGTTTATTTAGCTAATATTAAGCCTATAAGCCTACAAAAACAACTACCTAAAGTGTTAAAGGTGTTGTCATCAAAGACACTCAACACTTTGATTCTCAAGTTAATGAGTCTTCACTAAGTATATATAATAATTTCTAAGTTAATTTAAGGATAATGATCACAAGAACTTAAACTTGGAATGTCTTCCTTTTATAAACAATCTTATAAGAAATATAATTAGACTTCAAATATCCTAATAGTGATCTAACTTCTATTAAAAAGGTTAATTTTAATCTTTAGTTATAATTTTACTTTCACATATAGAAAAGTCTTATTCTATCTTGAAATCGATAAATGAGTCTATTACAAGCAATTCTCAAAATGACCATCATAGGAGTGAGTTTTTAGGTTATACAACTAATAAAGAATATAGAATTCAGTGGCTAATCTAAATCTATAGCATACATTTAACAAGAATGTATCACTATTTAATAGAATATTATAGTTTCCTCTAAAAAATACTATTTTGTACACTTTTATAGGAATGAATCAAATTATTTAAAAAATGTGTCTTTTCCCTTCGATATATATCAAAGTATTTATGTGATAACCATAGTTAACTTTTCCAATCCTTTGGGTGGAGTTGAAGAAATAAGAAATGTCTTAATTTTGTATAGGAATTCATATCTGGCCTAATTTTAACTATTTTCATTTTCAACTAATTTTTTTCTAGTAAAAGAAAATAAATATAGAAGAAAAAGTTAAATAATGTATACATTTTTTCTACAAGATACAAAATTTTAATTCCAAAACTCTTGAATTAGATTGACCTTGTAGATATGTTTTGAATATACTATCTTCAACAAAATTTTGTTAAAAAATATTTGTGCGTAATTAACTCACGATATGTTCAAATTATGTCATATAAGTAGTAAAACAAAGAAATGTTTGAGTTAAATAATAATTAAGTTCAGTGGTTTTAAATATTTTCGGAAAAAATCTATTTTTATGTTGTTGTAAAGACGAAGAGGAATGGTCTGTTCAAGAAATGAGCGGTCTTAAAGTGTTGAAAATTGAAATGGCCGATGACAAGTGGTTAGAAACAGTACCTTCGTTTCTTGCTTCACTTAACAAACGAATAAGACCCAGGTAATTCCATCTTTCTAATCTTCTTCAATGGCTTCCCTTCTCAGCCCATCCACTGCCGTCCCTTTGCAAACCAAGGTATAAATATCATCTATGTTCTAAGTACTTGAGGTTTTTAAGTGTTGGAAATAAATTCAAATTTTTAGAGTTGTTATCATCTTTGGGAAATAATCCAACGTTAAATCAAATAAGAGCTCACGAAGAAGAAGCAGTAAAAAGCCCAAGAGTGTTATCTATTATTTTCTTTGTAGTTTCAGAATTAGTTTTTACAATATGGTAGAGTTGGTTGATAAAGAAACTCTTTTTTGAAAATTATTGAGAAGTTTAGAGATACGTGCTCCAATGATTGTATATTAGTGAGAAGGGCATCAATGAAAAATTGGTGAAGAGAAATGTTCCACATAATCATTGCAGGTTGATGAGAAGTGCATTAATAAGTGAAGAGAAGGGCTTCCCAGAACATTCTAAAAATAGGGAGAAGTGCTCTATTAAAAAAAAATGAATTAAGAAGGAATGTTGGAAATAAATTTAAATTTTTAGAGTTGTTTAAATTCCTTTAGAATAGGTCTTAGATTATTTTAGAATAAGTCTGAGATTATATCTAATGTTATCTTATAAACTAAATTTGGTGGTTGAAAATTTTATTTTAGTTGTTTGAATTTTGCCTATATAAGACAACCAAGTTTAATAATAAAAATATGAGAGTGTTAATTATTGTTTCAAAATTCCAACATTGAGGACGTGTTCTGATAGCGCAAATGTATCAGTTCCAACATTCATTGTCTTAGAATACGTTCAGGCAAATCTTCTAAGTGTCAAACCCATTTCCACGAATTCACAACTGCACTTTCATGTCATCGTTGTTGATGGTGTTAGTTGTCGTGGGCTGAGCTTTTGAACAAAAGCTAAGCTTTCTGCAGAGGCCAATGTTGCTGAGAAAGAGTCAACTACCCCAACCAATGAAGAGATTGGTACGTTGCTTGTCCACCATATTATATATACCTTTCTAAATGCACGTTTTTGAATAATTGCATATGCAAACAAAAGTCCCGTTTACATCCCTGCTCTTCGTGTGTTCAGAATGCAAGTAAATTTGTTGAACAGATGACTGTCATGTGTAAGACACGTGTACACGAAACATTGTTGTTTACTTCTGAGCAAAAAGTTGTGTATTTTGTTCTCTTGCAGATGATGGAGTTGTCAGCGTTCACCACATTGGAGTGCTGTGTGAAAACCTTGAAAGATCACTTGAATTTTACCAGGGCATCTTGGGTACATACTTTACTGTGCTATGTGCAGCGTTACTTTTACTACCCCTTTTGTGTTGCTATCTCCCTAATACACACAAAGAGGAGGCAAAGTGGACTCTATAGCTAATTTAAAATAGGTCTTCGAATAAATGAGGCAAGTCCACCTGACAATGTCCCCTACAGAGGGAATCCAGATCTTCTGTCGAAGACAACTCTGACTTATTCTGTCCAAGACCCAAACGACGCTGTTTTTGGTTTAAAATTTTAAACCACGCATTCCTTTATGCTGAGTGCTACTCCTCCAGCCGCCTACGAGTTAACTTTGATAATGGTTTTGACAAAAAAACATGTTACCAAAGCCATGTTTAAATGCTTATTATTTTTGTACTTTTTGGATTTTTACAATACTGAATTTTTATTAAAACATGTTTATTATTATTTATAAACATTATTAATTTTGTTATTATTATTAAGTGTATATATGTTTTCATTTATTTAGTTATTTATTTTTATTTTATTATTATCATTATTATTATTATTATTTATTAATTTTATTTCCATTATTATAATAACTATTAAATATTATTATTAAATTAATTATTATTAATATTAAATTTATTGCAGAGTAAATATTGAATTTATTATAATTAATATTAAATTCCTTGTTAATAATTTTGTTATTATTATTATTATTATATTCTTTATGATTATTAAATTTACTAATTATTTTAATTTCTATTATTATTATGAAATTTATTATAATTAGTAATTTTCTTCTTATTATTATTAATATAATTATTCCATATAATTTTTAATTATTATTATTATTATTTTCCGACTTTAGTTTATAGACCTATTATTATAAATCTTATATAATATTAATTTTTATTATTAATATTAAATTCCTTATTATTATTATTATTAAAATTTTTGTTATTATTCATAACATTATTAAATTCCTTATTATTATAAAGTGTATTTATTATTATTATTATTCTACGTAAATTTGTTAATTAATTTTATTTCCATTATTATAATTACTGCTAAATATTATTATTAAATTTCTTTTGTTTATTATTAAATATATTGTAGAGTATTTATTAAATTTATTATTATTATTATTATTACTAAATTTCTGCTTCTTCTTATTATTGTTACTGTTATTATTATTATTATTATTATTATTATTATTATTATTATTATTATTATTATTATTATTATTATTATTATTATTA
>JANITW010000235.1:20943838-20971428 GCA_027564335.1 Erythroxylum williamsii | reverse complement strand
TTGTTGAAAATAATACTTCTAAATAAGACATGTAAACTATTAAAAAACTCAATAGGTTTAGTTGTAAAAATTTTAAATTGTCTAAATATTTGGTTTGATTTATTTTAATAGTAATAATAATTAAGAATCAATCAATTTATTAATTAATTGGTCAATTTATTATAAATTAATAAATTATTGTAAATCAAAATTTTTTAAAATTAAATTTGATAATATCGTCCAATTATATTTAAATTTTTTTAAATTTTAATTAATATTACGACGATTTAATAATATTGATTGAATTTTTTAAATTTTGAAACTTTTTAACTCTTTAATTTGTTATTAAAATATTAAAAATATTGTAATAAATTAATAATAATAAATAATAAATCATACAACACAAGTAATAATTTTATTATTAAAAATGTATATTTTATAGTTTAAAAGGACAATGATTGTTAAAAGGAAATCTGTGTGTGGAAAATGTCTCCACTCTCCCTGGACTCCCTCATCTATCTCTCTCCATATAAAAGTAATACACGCGCCATCACGCGCCATTCCCTCCATCTCTACTGTAGGAAACATCAAAAGCGCCTAAATAAACCCGCCTTCTTCTCGCTTCCATTCCTTTCTCTTCGGTTTTTTTTTTTTTTGGTTATATAATATCAATCGAAGAAATAGAGTTCAAAACGCATCGCACAGTTTCACAGCTCCTATTTCATGCAATTCTCACTCTGGAATGGGACTCTTTAAGGCATGGCTCCCTGGCCAAATCTGGACCGACCCATCTCGCACTTTCACTTCCGTTTCATCCATTTCTCTTCACTTTGTCTATATAAGCTCTGTTATCTTCCTTGTTCATTGATTGCAGTTTGGGGGTTACTCTTTGCCAGTCACTGTTGAACCGTTTTGTTTCTCTCTTTCTCTTCATTATTTGTTTCTTTTACACTGTTTATTTTCATCTCACGAAGACCCATTTGGGCATTTGATGAGGAGGATGCGGCTTTTGAACGAGGTAAACTGGGTTTTCTTTCTTTCTTTCCTTTTTTTTTTCCTTGGAAACGATTTCTGTTTTTTCTTTGGTTGTTTGGTAATGACTGTGTCGTGTCTTTTCAATCTGTGACGTTGGTTTCTGTTTATTGACGTTTATGGTTTTTAGTCTAGTAGGGGTTTTTGTTGATGTTTGATTGATGGGTAACCCAGGCCTAATCTCTCTATCTCTCCTAACATTTCGTTTTTTTGACCCAGAGAGCTTTTTTCCATTTCATGTTTAGGGTTTTGAACCTTCGCGGAAATTGTTTTCAGAGGGAAGGAACACAAGTTTGGTTTGAAATCAGAGGGTGAATGTTTTGTTTTGGTTCCGTCAAATGAGAAATTTCCTTTTGATGTTGTTTTAAGGGACTTAGTTTTCGTAAAAAGTTTCACGTTTGAAGCAACAATTTAGTGAAAAATGTAGTTTTAGACAACTCTGCAATTCCGAGACGTTAATTTTTATCCTTTATATTGTTTCTTGATTCATGTATCTGATGCTCGACGAGTCCTTTGAATCGATTTGCTTCTTGTGGGTATGCATTTAACCTGACCAGAGAAACTGAGTAGTTTCATGTGGGGTTAGATATTGTTCTAAGGTTATTAATTAATTTCCATTTATGCTTATGTAAGATCTATTCTTCCTGTTTGGATTATTTTCTCTACTTCAGGAATGGAACTATCTTCTGATGTTTGTTTGCCTCTATTATCTAAATTTTTGGAACTTATATGATAATTTCTCGTGGGACAGTTAGTAGTTTTGTAATCTTTGGAGACCCATAGGTGGAGTAACTACTAATAGGTTTATTGCACGAAGAAAAATACTAATCCGAACTTCTTGGAACTTTGCGTGTATCATTTGTTTATGAATTCTATACATGGTTTTTACTTAAAATGTTTGATTACTAATCATTGCTGACCATACATATTGATCAGTTTGGTTTGAGAAATGAAGGTGAATACTTGGTATCAGTATCTTCCTCAGACGTTTCATTATTGTGCATGAATAGTCGGTAGTAAGTTTGAGCGTTTGTGTCCCTTTATTCATGGGTTTGCCTATTGGTATAATTCTGGTTTGCTGGAGTTGATATGTACTTAAATTTACACATTCGACTTCCATATTTATATGCTGTGAAGGTATCGTTCGTTCTTTAATTGTTGTATGTGTGTATATTTGTGACAGGACATGTATCCTAGTTATTTGCTTCTTTGAGTGTTTGATTTCTACAATTGCACATATCTACATCATGAAGGGAGAATCATCCTGGATCAGTGATTGCTTTAGTGACATGGCAAGGGATGTTGTGGAGTTTGATCCACTTTCTGATCTTAGTGATGAAGGGAAGAAGGATCTTGGTGTGGTTTCAGTGGATTTGATTTTACCTGATGATCTGCTGGAACGAATCCTAGCCTATCTCCCCGTTGCTAGCATCTTTAGAGCAGGTTCTGTATGTAAAAGATGGCATGAGATTATTGTTTCAAAGACGTTTCTGTTAAACTTTGCCCGTGTTCTTTCACAAAAACCTTGGTATTTTATGTTTACAAGCTCCGATGAACCTGCTGGTTATGCCTATGACCCAATTCTTCGGAAGTGGTACAGCATTGATCTTCCCTGTATCAGGACGTCTAATTGGTTCATTGCTTCATCATTTGGGCTGGTCTGTTTTATGGATAATGACAGCAGAAGTGAGTTGTATGTTTGCAACCCAATCACCAAATGCTACCGGCAGCTTCAGGAGCCCCCAGGTTTAAAATTTTCCGATTACAGTGCGCTTGCAATTTCAGCAAATAGGGCATCACATGGCTATTCTATCTCTATAGTGAAGTCAAAGCAAGTAGCTGGAAACTTTTTCCAGTGGGATCTGTCTATCCACACATATGACTCTGAATCAAGGGAGTGGGTTGCTTCTTGGACAGAGGTTCTTACAGGGTGGAGAGGCGGTGATGAGAGTGTGATATGCGATGGAGTATTGTACTTCCTTATTTACTCAATGGGTGGAAGTGCACCGGAAAATCGTCACGGTCTAATTTCCTATAATCTTTCTGGCAGATCTTCTAATGTTTTGTTGATAAAGAGTTTTATTCCAGTACCTTGCTCTCTCACCTGTGGTCGTCTTATGAATTTGAAGGAGAAATTGGTAATGGTGGGAGGAATTGGGAAGCCAGACCGACCTGACATAATTAAAGGGATTGGCATCTGGATTCTAAATGGTAAGGAGTGGGATGAGGTTGCCCGAATGCCTCACAAGTTTTTTCAAGGATTTGGGGAATTTGATGATGTTTTTGCAAGCAGTGGTACAGATGATCTGATATATATACAGAGCTATGGTGCTCCATCTCTTCTGGTTTTTGACATGTACCAGAAACAATGGAAATGGTCACAAAAGTGTCCAGTGACTAAAAGGTTCCCGCTTCAGCTTTTTACTGGTTTTTGCTTCGAGCCTAGGCTCGAGATAGCTCCTTAGATTGTTTCTTGTTGAATTAGATGTGGCGTTGTTGACAAATCTGTCTGAAATTTCCACATTTTTCTTTCCATGTGTTTTCTTGTTATTTTGTGCAATCTATTGCTGAAAATTTTACAGGAAAATGTACTAGAAGATAAAGATGCTATTTATGAAAAGGGAATATCATTCTTTGCATTGTCTAATTCATTACTTCTTAGTTTTGTCAATTAATGTGGAGAGCTTAACCCCCAGAAAAAGATGACAAAAGTCACATTGCTGGTAGTCAGGATGTGGCTCATAACCCTCTCTCACCATTGCACACGCAGATTTTCTCGGTTCGATTCATTAACATGTACAAGCAGAAGAATTGGTGTCTTACTCTCAGGGAAGGTAAACAAGGAATCAATTGTGTTCCTTATTTTGGAAATTGTCAACACAACAAAACAAGAAATTGTGAACGTTTGCTAAGGATCAAGAGTATTCACATGAGGGGTTTTTTGGTGCAAATGATGCAGTCCTTGTCCTTCTCTTTTGAGTTGTTTGTTAATTAATTTTGTGTCGACCTACGCTTATTCTCCAATCGAGCTTGTTTAGATGATAGGTTGAGTTCTGACAACGGGCTGGTTTAAGTCGGATTAGTGCAATTCATACCTGTGGTGGTCAACAGGTATGGGAGTGAATAAGTAAAGCCCTTTAACCAAAACACGAGTCCAGGGTTAACTTAAATTGGCCACGAGAAGTAGGAAGCTCTGAAGTCTGGAGGAGACAAACAAATACTATATTTGGGCTAATAGGACAGAGACAGCAGGACAGGTTAAAGAAGAACCAGAAGGCAGTATGCTATTTCTTTCCCCCCTAATTATTAGCTGTCTTATTTCGGTTGCTCCTTTTGAGAGCTGTACCAGTGAAAAAAAGAAAAAAGTTTTGGGATTTCAGAGAGCATTTGTAGACAGCCTTGCCCTTGGATTACTCTAACTAAGATCAGAAGATGTGATACTATACAAGGCAAGTGGTCCAGTTCTTCAGTTTCAGCGGTCCAGACGATATCAAGCATCTGTAGATGGGAAATTCTCCATTTACTGCTCAATCACCCCTTTTGGTGTAATAAATCCAAGGTATGATTGAAAATAGAAGCTGACACAAAGCAAAATACAGCTTCGAAAGAACCAAGAAAGCGGATCCTTGTTATACCACTAGCCGGCAGTCCAGGCACCAGAGGTCATGGACCACAAGTTTTGATTGGCTTGTCTCTGACATTCTTTGTTTAGACAATACGCATTAGCACTGGTTAACTCTGTCTAAACAGAGGAAAACAGTAAACAAAGAGTTGTACTTGAACAAGGTCAATTCACTTGAGCTTGTGTGACCTTCCTCGTTCTTAGAACCTGCAACTGGACTGGTTTTCGTAAGTCGGTTTTAAGGGTGTCATTCTGTCCGATACTGCACAAAGAGGAAAAGACAGTAAAATAACGTAGGTAACAAGTTAGTCGGTGAACTGAGAGAAAAATAATCAGAACGGCCTTCCTTTATTTTTCCCCCCATCATAATAATCTTAACATCATTTTTGTTTTGACTTTGAGGCACGTTTGTGTCATAATCATGACTGGTACTGTTTTTGAGTTCGATTTTCTGCATGTTTCCAACTAATCCATGAAGCAGAAACGTGTTTAGTGGGCAAAAAGTTCGGAACTTTACTGCTTTCGATAACCCTATTCTTTTACCATGCAAGCCACGGTCCAAGTCCCATGTTCCAGCTCAGGCTTGTAGAGCTTAGGTGGCTATACACTAGGAGGTTGAACTCTTGAAGGTGTGATTAATTAACGTGAAAATGGGAGAAGGCCCACAAACCAAATGGACCAGATAAAGATTAAAAAATGGCGAGACAGCAACTTGACGAAGAAATTAAAAGATCAGTTTTTGAACAAAGTGCAGAAACAGAAGCAAGGAAAGATGGACACTTCAGAGAAGAATGAGTGAAACAGATAGCTAGTAATTCAGTGCTCGACGTTCAGAGGAAGAAATGGAAAGAAAAGGAAAAGGTGCGGAGAGAGAGGAAAAGAGAAAAGAGGAAATGTTGGAGGGTAAAATAAAGTTGAAAGTAGGGATGATTTTGGTGGGGAAGAGAAGAGGCCCATCTACGCCATCACATGGTTGGAGGCTTCAATTTCCTTCCCCAATTTACGACAACCCTACCTCCACCAACAACAATACAAACATTTGCAAACCTGTTCAAGAGTTTGCCAGTGCTGAAACTACTCTTTCTGCTAGAAAACTTTGTGCCAACCTCTGGGAATTTCAGCCCCATCTTCACTCTTCAGAGCCTAAAATGAGCAACAACTTTGAAAGAGCCCGTCGTCGGCACCACAAGGACAAGAAGAGCGTTCCTTATGATCAGGTTTGCTTGTCTTGTTTGTTTTCTCTATTACTGAAAAATGACAGTGTGGTTAATGAACTTGGTAAGGTAGAGAGGTTGGTCTGAATGTCTGATGGAATTTGGGACCTTACAAATTCTTGTCACTGCCACTTTAGTTAGTTTAAGTTGGATTACACATGTTGGTTCTTATCATTTTTTGGTTTGTTTGTGTTGTGCTCTAACTGGTGCCTCATGATCCTAAAATGGACATCTCTCACATTTCCCTTTTCTACCCAACAATTGAAATTTTTAGTTCTTATGAGTGAATTTAAGCAGTTTAATGACTTGATATTGTTTTGGTTTTTCATGTCTCTGTGGTTCTTCTGTTTCTTTTCTTTTAAATTTTATTATGTGTTCTGACTTCTGAGTGCATTTTGTATCTTCGTAAGGAGTTTCAGTGCCCACAATCCACATCTCTGTGCTGCTTATGTCTAACTTAAGTTCATAACTTGCTCAACTCTCTCAAAGTATGCACTAGAATAGCATAAAATTGTGAGCATTTGCAGAGGAGGGGGTGCAGGGATGGAGGTAGTGAAGAGGGGATTCTTTTCAGAACAGAGCATTATAGGAAATATTTGCTGCTGTTTAGTTCCCTTTGTATATCGGATGAATATTGATGAAGTTATAAACGATTTGATTTTCATATTTGTAGCTTTGATAACATTTTTAAACTAATTGATTTTTAACAACAAAGGTTATTAAAGTAAATCGAACTAGAAAATTAAAAATCGAATAAAAAAGTAGGCCGGTTAAAAGTGTTCACAGTTAAATCGATCGGTTTTATAATCATTGGCATTGAGTGTTCTTTGAAGGATTTCATACTTGGACATTCTCAGCCAGCAAGTACAAGTACCTTGAGGAGAGAGGTCGTGGCATCGTTAACAGATCACCGTCATTCGATTGAAAAACAGTGTCGTGCGTTAAAGCCTCTATCTCCTAGTTATGGTAGCTCTATGGAGGTAACTCTCATCATCCTTCAAAACCCTTGCCAGGTTGTCAGCAGCTGTGGACACGTGTATGAAATTAACAGAAATTAGAAGGATTACCAGACTCTGTTGAAACTGAAAGGGAACGTGGATCAGAGGGTGAATTTTAGTGAATTTTAATTGTTTTATGCATCAATCATTGGCAGGGTAGAGATAGAACTCCTCTAGAGTTTGCAAATTAAAGAGTTCATCTTCCTCTTTTATTTTGTCGATTCACAGGCATACCAGGATCAAGGAACCAAAGATGCATTTGGGTTGATTGACTAGCCTAGGAAATCGGTTTAGTTCATAGCTGTTCTTATGTTGTTTTATGTTTAAATGACAGATTTTAATACCTTGTCTCACAGGTTGAGCTGTATAAACCTATAGTTACTCCTTCTAGCTCTTTGGATTTGAATGGCCGAATGGGAGAGTCGGGTTTTAGCCTTAAGACATCAACAGAATTACTGAAGGTGCTCAATCGGATTTGGAGTCTTGAAGAGCAACAACTATCGAATATATCACTGCTAAAAGCTTTAAAAATGGAACTAGATCGCTCCCAATCACAGGTAAAACAGTTACGGAAGGAGAAACAGAAAAGCAGGCAAGAAATGGAGGACTTGATTAGGCAAGTTGCAGAGGAAAAAGCTTACAGGAAGAACAAAGGGCAGGATCATATCAAAGCTGCAATTCAGTCAGTTGAAGAAGAGTTAGAAGATGAGAAGAAGTTGAGGAAGCACTCGGAGAATCTGCACCGGAAGCTAGCACTAGAGCTTTCCGAGCTGAAATTTTCTTTTTCTGATGCTTTGAAAGAACTTGAGATAGAAAGGAAGGCGCGGTTTTTATTGGAAAATTTGTGTGATGAGTTTGCTAAGGGGGTAAAAGAATACGAAAAAGAGGTGCGTTTACTATGTCACAAACATGAGGTTGAACCTGAGGGTAGGGGAAAACCTGATCGGTTGATTCTCCATATTTCAGAGGCATGGCTTGATGAGAGGGTGCAATTGAAACTTGTAGGAAATCAAAGTGATCTTACAGGAAAGATTAATATTGTGGACAAATTAAGCCTGGATATAAAAACCTTTCTTGAAGCTAAACATTCTGCTAATTTTGAGGCTATAAGTGCTCCTCAAGTTGCAGCTGATGAAGTGGAATCCCCCGAAAGTGATTCTAGCTGCTTTAGACTTAACAATGGTGTAGGCATAAAACTAAATGCTGGAAGCTCTGAAAAGCAAACAACTGGATCAAGAGAAAAAGGTAAAGTTTGTGACAAGACGAGGAGATACAATTCGGAACAGAGTGAATTAAGAGGATTAAACCAAGCAGGGAATGCAGGAACATCAGATACTGCTCAGAAAAGTCTACATGATAGAAAATCTAAACGGGTAGGGAATCTTCGATTCAACTCGAATAATGTCCTTGATAGCCTTGTCAGGAATCATTCATTGTCTTCTGAAGGTGAAGGTGATAAAATTCATCCTGAAGGCGCTTTACAAGAAGATGCTTGTGTTAAGCCTGTATTTCCAGGACATGCTAGTCCAGTTCAACAGTGGAAGTCGAAGTTGGCGTCCCCAGAATTCGAAAAGACTGAATCTTCTCTGAAATTTCCCAAGGGCTTGAAGGAAAATACATTGAAAGCCAAACTGCTTGAGGCAAGGATGGATGGTCAAAAGTCTCGTTTAAGAGCTCTTCATTAGGCTGACGAGAACGGTACAATTAGCTTGGTGTTAAGTACTTAAATAGTTCAGCAGCAGCCAAGGTGTTTCTCTTCTGAAGTATGTTGTAATTCCTCTCATAAATTTTGGAAACATGTTTGTAGATTGAAAATGTATAGACAAGTAACATAATGAGTTTAGAATTTTCCATACGAATCGAAGTTTATCAGATTTATGAGTTTCAGGTTCATATAATGAATAAACATTTGAATCAAAATGTTATAATTCATTTACACGTTTTGATAAGTTTTCGTAACATTAAAATGTTGGCAAATGCTTACAAACTAATACAACTTGAACTAACATTTTGAAAGTATAAGATGAATCATAATGTTTTAAAAACGTTACAACATATTTGAAGTGGATGAAAAATTTGATGGGTTAATTTTTTTATCAGTTAAATATCACTTTTTTAGGAAATGGAGGAGCTTGCAACCGTTATTTTTTAGATTTGCACGGGGTAAATTTCTGGATTAACGCAATAATTTGCAAATCAAGCCAACCGGATATTCTATCTTAGACAAGCCCTGTACGACAGGCTCAATTGAAAGAGTGTAAGTAGGAAGATTCGAACAAAAAACTTTTTGGCCTCATGCTCCCTTACTCCACCAACTTGACCACCTCCTAAGGGCAAATATCACATTAATACTAACTTAACATTATTTTATTTTTAAAATAAAAAAGTCTCACTATCTTATATTTAATTTTCTAATTAATAAGAAAGTCACTTTCTATTACAAAAAGGTCATATTAGTATTGACATGTTATTTAATTGACAGAAAGTTAATCTAATTAAAAATTTCATCTAATTAGAGTTTATCTTGAACATTTTGAAAATATTAGAGTTAATTAGGGTTTAACCTAAACCCTAATGCCTGAGATCAGAATTAGATCAAATCTTTTAATCCAACTCAAATCTACAAAAAGTGCATTAAACATTTATATCATAATATAATTTAGCGTTTAAATTAAATCATAGCATTTTCAAAAAGTTCAAAATATATCCTAAATAGACAAAAAAATTTATAGGGTTTAATTTTCTACCAGTTAAATGTCACATATGTATTATTATTATTTTTATTTTAAATAAAAGTTAGCCTCATTTCTCCGTAAGTTTTTTTAAATTAGCCAAAAATTAGGCTTTACTATCACATAGCAGTGGAGATCCATTTTATATTAAAAAATTAAAAAATGACATGTCAGGACATTAAATTTGACGCCCTGTTGCCCAGTCGGACATGGTTTGACACGAAATCATTCAGTTTGATTAAACAGATTTTTTTTGAAAATTTTCAAAGTATTCTAAACTCAATAAGCTCGAATTCAAAAATTATAAGAAATGATATCGTTTTGAATAAAAATACGTAATTGTCTTTTTTAATTTGAAAAATAAACAGGCTTAGATTAGGCCAAAGTTGCCCAAATTTGAATATAAAATTTTTAACTCTACTCAACCTTTTCCTTATTAAATTCCTATTAGATGTAAAAACTGGTGAAGAACTTTATATTCAAATTAGTAAAAGCATCCGAGAAGGCAATCACTGTGTGGATTGACTTGCTAATTATAGCACTCGTCTGCCTGTTAGTGTACACTGGTTTCGTGATATTATTCAGGGGATGTCTTCGCTTTTGTTTGCCAATACTGTTAGGGTTGCTTTACCCCGTGTCACTGTCCTGTAATTTTCCTTTCTGAATTTGCGCCTCGTTTATACGGCAAAAAAAAAAAAGTAAAAGCAGCAATGACGTTAGAACCCTAGAGTAAAGTTACTAAACCTATGTGCTAAGTTTTGATTTATGGGGTTATGTCCATCGTTTTCAAAGAAGTTCATCATTCACTTACCAAGTGTGCATGCAAATAATGAGCATATCGATTCGATATCACCATTAGCAAATAGCTTTTGAATTAAAAAATGAGAGTAACACAAAGAAGATCAGAACTTTGAACAATTGAATGGGTCATTTTCTGGTGACGAAAAGTATAAGCGGCCGGTGCTGCTTTCCATGTGTACTAAAGAAGCAGCATCAAATTGTCGAGGAAAGACACCGCAACACCTAAGAAGCTACGCCTCTTCCACCATCAACAAATCACGTCGAGCTCGAGAGTCGAAATGCATAGAGATGTTGACTTTTTTTTCTTTCTTTTTTTGCATAGAGATGTTAGATTTTTTTTTCTTTCTTTTTGTACGTTGGGTTGATGATTTTTTTTTTAAAATAGAGAAATTCGTAACGGCTATCTTTTAGATAAATATTGATTAAAATTTTGAATTAATGCAACAGTTTGTAAATCACGTCAACCGAGTATTCTGTAGTAGACAAGCTTTGTACAACAAGCTCAATCAAGAGAGCGTAAATAGAGGAATTGAATACAATACCTTTTGACCCCCTGTCCGTCCACTCCACCAATTCAACCTCATCGATAGATTTAAATTTGATCCATCCGAATTCTAGAAATAAAAATTGAATTAACTAAATTTAAGATTAAATTAAGACTCAAAATAGTTAATTAAATATGCATTTCGGTTAATTCAAATTTGATCCGATTCGAAATCTACAAATAAAAATTGAATTAACTAAATTTAAGATTAAATTAGGACTCAAAATAGTTATTTCAGTTCAACATAAATAATTCAAACAAACTAAAACATAATTTTGTTAAAATTTAATAAATAACATTGTTTTATTCAATAGCTAAAAAACTTCAAAAAGTGAGTCTTGGAATAATCGATAAAGTTGCTTTTTTTGACCATAAAGTTGTAGGTTCAAGATACAAAAATGGATTCTTTGTAAAATACAAAGAGAAGTCTTCGTATATTATGACCCTTCCTAAATCCCTACAAAACCGAAAGTCTTGTGCTTTTAGTCCACTTTAATTCGTTTGTTTGTAAATAATTTTAAATTTTTATTTAATACAAAACTCCGATTAATAAAATAACCTTATCATCTCAAATTTACAAATAAATTTTGAATAATAAAAATATCATTTTTTTTCTAAAATATCCCTTTTAGGTCAAAGGCAAAATAATTAGGTTTTTATATGTGATTCAATTCTCTTTTTGGAGGTGCAAGTAGGATATGCCGATATGGACACCGTGAGATATAACATAAGATGGGCGAACTAAGATATCTTGTGATTAAGTTACGTAGACCATGAATTCCTTCATCGCTTTCACAAGTAATGGGTCGGACCACCTATCAGAAGAGATATCAAACATCATCACAGGTTTAATCTTTTTAAAAATAACGAAGTTTTAGATATAAAGTAATCAAAAGTTATTTGTATGATGATTCAATTCAGTTCTTAAACTTGAACTGAGCTGATTAAATCTGACTTAAACTAATAATTTATTATAATTATTTTAAACTATTAATTTAATTGATTTATATATTTATTTTGCATATAAATAAAATTGATTAATTTCTAATTTAGGTTTAAGAAAGTGTAGCTGCCAAACTTCATGTCTGTCTTTAAAAAGGAAGGATTGATGAAAAAATGGTGAATATATTACATATCTATGTATGAAATGAAAGATGACAACATAAAGTGCATAATAAAAAATTTCAATGCAGCACTAATGGCATTATGCTCTTCCATGAAAGAAAGTGAAAGTTATTGAAGTATAATCAAATCTAAGCATACCAATGATTGGACAAAGTGTTACGGAAATAACCCAGATCCAATCCCGGCTTAATATAATAGCCCAAATAGATAATAACGAAAAATAAATAAATAAAGCCAAAATAAATGAGACAGAACACAAAGATTTACGTGGTTCGGTCAATGTGACCTACGTCCACGGCCAGAGGGTGAGCAATTTTACTAATATGTGGAGAATGAATACAAGTACAAAAGGCAGAAACAAAATGCTAAAAAATATACAAAGAGGATAGAAGGATTTCAGAAAAGCAAAATGGTGTGTCTTGTGCTTGTGTTGAAGCCTCTATTTATAGCTGATAAGTCCTAAGCTTTCGTCCAACTGCAGCCATAAATTGTTGACAAAATATGAAGAGGCCAAAGCAATAAAACGGTGGCAACTTTTATTGAATCCATGCGACCAATTGTAGCCTTCTTTCTTTAACATTTAAGGGTAGGCAACCAATCACCACTAGCCAAGGATGAAATATGGAGGGGTCAAGTCATCACATTCACATGCAACAAAGGCCTATATGTACGGATGTACCTTGCTTTCTCTTCAGCAGCAACTTTTATTAGATCTTCTTGCCATTCCAAAGCAGCATTTACTCTTCCTGCTTGTCAGACCATTCAACAGATTACATTTATCACAACCCACGTCACATTTACACTTAAAATTGTTGAGGTAGATAACCAAGCATATTCATTACATCAAAAATTTTGTAAGTACATCTTGAGGTGATATTGGAAAGCTATGATCTTAACTTGGAGGCGGAGGGTTTTATTTTGTTCATCTGAGGGAGATGCATACAGGAGCCTTTCAAATAAATAAATTTCATATCATTTTTTATATTATTTTTTTGCATGCATATCTCAATGAGTCTTTTTTTTTTGGGGGGAGCTGATGAAAGGTAAGGTCCTAAGGATACTATCTATTGCTGGTATAAAGCAAATCATCCCCATACGGTGAGTATTCATGTACATTTTAGACAAAAAAAAACTTCTACAGCAATTAATTTGGAGAAGGTTCCTAATAATTAAGAGCTAGATTGAGATAGATACAAGCCTGCTAGACTCTATCGACCATGTTTAACTATCCTGAAAAGTCGATGTACACGTGTAGCTACGTAGCTGGCCATCCTGCTCCTGCAGCTTGAGACCTGAATCCTTTATGAAACGGGAAATAAGAGAGAATTTTCAGAGAATAAAATTATCTCGGAAACAACTATACCTGATGAAATATGGAAAGACATGTACTATGTTCAGAACACAATTCAGCCTTTAATCGATATGTAATACCAAAAAAAAACAACACAGGGAAAGTTCAGAGAGCCCTATGTACCGTGGCAAGTAACTAGCTTATCAGAAAACATGGGAACGTGGTTTCTGATAGTAACATGCAAAAACAGTAACCTTGTGCTATAAGTACTCCGGAAGAGGAAGTCGGTAAGTTGAAGAACCTGAAAATAGGAAACTCTAAATTATGATGAAGCAGCGGAGTAGTACATATATTGTTTAATATCCATATATGCCTGAGTGTTCGTAGAAATTGAGTAGCTAACAAAGAGAGAGAGAGAGAGCGAGAGGGCGGGGCGACAGACAGAGAGTGAGCACGCAGAGCTTCAAGCATGAACGTCCATGCAAGAAAGGAACCATGTGTGCTCACTCTCTTCTGTCACCAGTTCGCTACAAAACCTGAATGGTATCACCCGATCTATATGCGTGGTCTTAACATTCTGCAGCACCACTGTAGAGTACTATATGTACTCTACCGCGCTGGCTCCTAGAGCTATAGAGATGCGCTAATTTTCGATAATACAGTTGGGGTGTGCTCTTTTTCTCTATCTTCAATCTTTTGGCTTTGAAAGAAGTATCAATCAACAGACTATACTCTCTCTTCTTTTCCCTTATCTATAACGCCAAATACAATCTTTCGGTTTGGAAAAAGAAGTACCCTTCAGTCTGACTATTCTCTTATCTCTTCTCTAGTGGACAAAGCCGGGGAGGAAGAGAGCTTGATTTGATGGTGTCAAGACTTCACAGGAGAGCCGTGGGGGTTTATATAGAACATGTGAGTCAAACGTGCAGAATATGTATGAGATAATCATCAAGCAATAATGCATTCATGCCGAGTTACCATTGGCTTCCTCATTGACTACATACATGTAGGTCACCACAAATTGCGATTTTCATTAGTTTATAACATCCAATCATGAGGAAGATTTTTACCCAACTTTTTTCTTGGGAAAGATATCACCAAAAATTGGTGGCTTTCGTAACCATTGTAAGTGTTATAAATTGAAATAACTTTGCATAATACAAAAATAATTTAATTTATTGTTCAAAAATTGATGATTATGTAATTAATTCTTTTTAATATATGAATAAGAGAAATATTATTTGAGTTAATTTCTTAGA
Organism: Erythroxylum williamsii; assembly: GCA_027564335.1. NCBI lineage: Eukaryota > Viridiplantae > Streptophyta > Magnoliopsida > Malpighiales > Erythroxylaceae > Erythroxylum > Erythroxylum williamsii. Next base: position 20,956,831 of record JANITW010000235.1, on the reverse strand, counting down.
TCAATAAATAATTTATGATATATAAAGATATTAAAATAATAATTATGAGCACAATAAAAATTTATGACTAATTTTTTAATGCAAAATTCTTTGAAAAAGTTGAGGATTTATTGTGTTTAAAATAGTTTGAAGGACGTATTTATACTTTCTTCATGTTAAGATATTATTTGAGTCTGGTTGACCCGTTACATATATAGAACATGAAATTATCAATGTTGTCTAATATGTATGGTTACATTCATGTGTATTGTTAGCCTACAGATTTATATAAAAGCAATACAACAAAAACAGATTATTAGCTACGTATTTTTTAGCAACGAATTGGAAATTCCTGCCACTAGCGGCGATTTAAACATTACTCACCCAAAGTCATCGCCAAAGGTCGAGTGTTTAGAGACAAGAACTAAAAATGTCGCAAAAAATACGAACTTTTGGTAACAAAGCAAATAATTTGTCGCCAAATGTAGACTTTTGGCGATGAATGCCAAAAGTTGAGATTAAAGAATTTATAGTTAATAATGTTAATTTGATATTTTTTTAATGATAAGTGTACTTAATAATCCTAAGGTTGCTGTAATTGACATTTATATATGATTTTTCATATTTTCGACTTATATGTTCTTTATGAATTTCTTTACTTATATATAGTTAATGCTAAAACATACCTAAAATTTTACATATTAATAAGATAAAAATAATAAATTTAACTTGACTATTATTCTTAATAGTTAATATTTATAAACAATAAAATAATAATCCAAAAAAACCTTGAAAATTATAAGCAATATAATATAATGATATATGCAGGTAAGTAATACAAGATTTTAATTAGAAGTTTAATAATTCTTACAGACATATACAATAACAACAACATCAAGATCTAATATGAATCCCGCTGATACTCGAGGTCTTGGGAGATCTAATAATATGCAACTTTACCTCTATCTAGTAGAGATGTTGTTACCAAAATTATTACAGACATAACAATAAATAAAGTTTCACACTTATTCCATTGAAAAGGAAATAAAATAAATTTTTTTTTAGATTTCAAGTAACAAAAGAGTTGATAAAGGTAAATGAATTCGCTATGTTTAGATTCCCAAAAAGGGTCCTTGCGGGTTCAAAAGTATCAATTGAAAAGTCAAAGATCTTTTTTTAGGTGTTGGGTTATTGACATTCTCTTCCAACAACTTCTTAGCTATAACTAAACTTACAGAAGATATAGTAAACAAATTCTCTTATGCAATACGGATCACTGAATTAGATGATATGCTAGTACGATGTGTTTCACAAGACACAATTAGTATAAAACTTAAATAGGAGTTAAATCAAACTGTATAATGAAGCCAAATTTGAACACGTGCATACATGATTGAACATACATAGTAATTGGAATCGACGATTGTTCTAAAATAACATATTGCCTTAATCTTGTACCAACCATTAGGATTTTGCCACTGTTCCATTTTTATGTAAGTTCTTTTGAAAATTCGAATAAACTTTACACAAGACATAGTATATACAATCAAGCATTCATCTGATAGCTTACCACGATGCAAATAAGATATAAATAATTGAGGAAGAGAGGTAATTCAAATGATACTAAATACCTTGAAGAAGAAGATCAATTATGGAAGACAAGCGGTAATTAGTGTATGATGAGGCAATTTGTTCTGCATCAATTTGTTTTTCACTACATAGAATTTTCCCATATTCCTTCCAACGAAGCTTATTTCCGCCATCAGAAACTAGTCACCATGTCAACATTTCTCGATGAATTGGTATTAATAGTTTAATTCTGAAAAATAAATTTAGCACAAAATTCATTATGTTTAACTAAATTTGTTTGATAATCAAATCCCACAAATTCTAGGCATGGAATGAACTGATGCAAAAGACACTTTTTACATTCCATATCTATGTGATTTGTTATGTTAATTTGTCGATGATAAGTCAAAGTACTATAGTTCAGTAGTGGTACAAATTTGGTGTAAAAGCAATCATATGATAAATATATATGTACATAAACATTTGTTGCAAATAGTTACTCTTCTATTTTTTTTACTATTCAAACTAATTCTCTTTTTGTAGTAATTTTGATAGTCACTATAATCAGTTTAATAAAGTACATATTTTTTCTATAGTAAAATGGCATATATGTTTAGATGACGAAGAAAATAATTTTAAATTCATTTCCCACATATTTCCTTCCCAGAAAACTATTTAATTTCTCTTTTTTTTCTACTTTATATAAAACAAATTGCTCCTATTGGGGAATCTCTACAAATTATCTTGAAAGTTACAGACCACAAACATTACTGTATTGGCGAAAATGGTGTTATTATCAACTACATTGATCGAGAATGTAGGAGGTGCTTGATCACTTTTATTGTCCATGTAGTTCCGCACCCACTTCACACAATTTAATGTGAATTATGTCATTATAGTGATCATAAAGAGCATGCGCTTCGAGTTTTATAGGCCAAGTCCAACGTAATTATGCATTATACTACGACCGTATCTGTAAAAACTATCCTTACAAACAGGCTTTAATTATAATAATCAAGATATGTAGCCTTACTCGAAGACAAGTTCTGTTTGCATGTAAATGCTGCAAACATGCTAGATGTCATTCCAGAATACAACTAAAGGGAATCTGACTCATGTTTTTATGTATAACATGCTTCAACACTCTGCCCAATAATCGTGAGCTTTTGGTCTTCTACACCTGGGTCCTATATATTTATATATGTAAAGTTTCTTATAATGGATTCTTTTGTTAGGTGACGAAAAGTGAGTTACTGTAGTTATTTGTTTAATCAACCAATGCCAGCTTGACAGTTTTTCAACTACGAATTAAATATGATATATCCCACACAACGATTCACCAATCCCACAAAAGTAGGCATAAAGTATATATGCAGTTTACGTTAATTAAGGAAAGATAACAGCAAAAGAACCAGTGGAATTGCTCAGAATCCAAAGCAGAGTAGAGTGACATCAGCCCTTCTACACATTCTCCATTTACCGATTATAACTTTATTATACTGCAAAGTTTGATGCTATTTGCAACCATGCAAAAATTATTCATACTGGTCAATGTAGATTTTTGTCCATATGTTCCTAATAAGAAAGCTCTAATCCAAGCCTATCCAGTTTGGAAAGTGACGAATGCACATATGTCATCTGAATGGAGAATTATCTGGGAACTGTAATTTACTTTTTTTTGTTCGCAAATTTGTTGTTACTGTATTGCTCCGATCGTCCGGCGAAAACAGAATCGGAAATCAATGAAGAGTGGCACTCAGCTTATGTACAGTCCCGGGCTTCGAATTATTATATGACAATAGATAAAGAACTTGCAGCTATAAGCAAACCGACTATTTTGGTCAATGGATAACTTTCATGGAAATACCAGATAATTTATAACTTGTTATATTATTGGGATAAAATTTTTTGTCTGGTCAACGTCACTCAGACAACAATGCTTATCTCTTCCTGAATCGACCTGTAAGAATGGTTGCTTACTAGTTTGCACAGACAAGAATCAATTCCATCCAATCAGTGATCATGTGTCGCCAAACAAGATCACTTGGGATCTAGGCCGCCATAACAGGAATTGTAACTTGTAAGTTCTCACTCGCTTCATTGTACCGTAGCTTGTCGCTTGCCTTTCCTTTTGTGAACTTTTTGACTTCTTATCTATGTCCTAGTTTCTACATGATGCATCTTTAGTGAGGAGCTAGAAAGGCAAGAAAGTGTTTTGCTTGAAAGGTTCCTCATTATTTTTGAGCTTCACTCCAGCCTACGAGTCTCATCCTGCCATTGTTTCCACGAGTCTACCTAAAACTGTGCATGGAACCATTTTCTTTTTCATGATTAGCTCTTTTCTACGTGAGATCATTATTGCACGAATTAATTGAGTAAATTATTTTTTATTTTTAAAATTTTAAAGTTTTGACAGAATTTAAATTTAAAAGAATTTATTTTGCACTTAATGAAATGACATTTATTTGATATGTAATTCTTGATCGTTGTGATGTATGAAGATTAAAATTAAATAATATTATATATGTAAACATAAACTTTGGTAAGCAAATTGAGTTGAAGTGATTGAAGAAACTATTAAAAATTTAAGAAAAATAAAACATACACCTTTTGTACGAAGACATTAGGAGTTGATATTGAACTCAAATCAGAGAATTAAGTAAAAGAAACTCGTGGTTTTATTTATTGTCATTGGTTTGGGTGGGTTAACCGGCTTACGTGGCTGCGGTTCAGAGCCCGGCCCAAGACAAATTGGTATTGTCCCCTTTTGGTCGAGGCCGCGGATCGAACCCCCGACCTCAGGGATCATCGAACATTATTTAAATTTTTATATAGTAATCTTCTAGGAATATCAAAAAAGGCGCCTTTTTAGTTTGGGTGGGTTAACCGGCTTACGTGGTTGCGATTCAGAGCCCGGCTCAAGACAAATTGGTATTGTCCCCTTTTGATCGAGGCCGCGGATCGAACCCCCGACCTCAGGGATCATCGAACATTATTTAAATTTTTATCATAATTTCAATAGGAATATCAAATCTTAAGAGAATTTTAACTAACTATTAAAAATATTCTTATAGATAACATCAGATAATGAAATCCCTAATATCAACTGATCAATGTCTATGATTCTTTGTTCTTAAAAATAGTGTTTGATGACTTTATCCTTCATTTTTCACAAAAATAAAAGAGAGTAGCAAGAGAAAATGAGAGAGAAGTGTGCATACGAGATAGATGGGTGATTCATGGAGAGAAAGAGTTTTCAACCTAAATATTAATGAATGTAAGAGAGATTCTGATAGAGGACAATATAATTTTGCAACAAAAATGAATCCAAAGTACATTCCATACTGTAATAGGTAGTATATGTACAATTAAAGTTTTCTAAGTTAAGTATTTAGCATAATATATGCAATGGATGTTTAATTAAGTGCGTATTAACTATTTGCATGGTCTAATTCCTTAATTTGGGAAGGTTTAAAGAAAACTCTAATTAATGGTAGTGAGAAATTATACAATTTTATTAAATTAATACAATTAAGATTTTTTTTACTCATATTTGAATTGATTATTGGTGACATATAATTGTTCTAGTAAGTGTGAAATGTATTTTTAAGGTGTACCTTATTATTGTGAATTATTGCATTTCTAATGTTGTTTCCTTATAGGTATGATTTACATTTGTGGTATTTGATATATACTATTTAATATGGTTTGAGACCATGTTGCTATGTGTTATGTTATGAAATGTGTATGATGTGTGGTTATGAAAGATAGTTTGACCACGCCTATTAGTCAATGTTAGATTGAGATAGATACAAATTTGTTACCTATGGTGAATTATGTGAGGTCATAACGGGACATGTAGGTAGATACATGATATTATTTATGTTAGTTTTAACATTATTATGTGTTAAATTTAACATGTTTTTTTTAAATGGTGCATAAAATACTTTTTTCTTAACATGTACCATAGTAGAAGATGTGGTCTTATTAGCTTTGGTTAATGTTGTTTCATATATTGTAGTGGGAATTAGTTTTCTGCTTATTTTATTTTATTTATATTCTTTTATATTTGACAATTTCCTACTGTATGACATGTTTCTTCATGTGAAGAGTGTATAACATAAGTGTGGGTCCCTATGCAGGTTTTGAGGCGATTTTGTGGAGTTGGATATAAGAGGATTACTAGATAGAGAGAGTTATTTATAAGAATTTTTAATGGTTTGGGAATCATTTAAAAGTGTTAAATTTTTTATAATTTTAGGCTATATTTAGTGCATTTTGTTTGTTTATCTAAATGTTTTATTATTTTTTATACTTAATTTGTTCATATTATATTTTTGGGTTGTAATTCACTTATTTGGAATAAAAGGAATAAATTAGGATAAGTTTACGATAATTTAAAGTTTTTCTAACCAAGTTATAAAGAAGATGATAATCAACATAGGCATTAAGACGCCCATGCTGAAGCCTGTGTAGATCAACATGGCCATATCTCAGGCAAAATAAGTGTTTTTAGAGTTCTAGAGAGTTACATGGTTATCAACATGTTGGTCTGTAATATAAACATGTTTATTAGAGACCAACATGATCATAGTTTAAGCCCATGTTTGTTTTAGATTTGAGGGTTTTGTGATTTTTAATTAACACAACTATGTTGACTTTCATCCACAACTCAAAAACCTAATTTTTGACAAGGAGGCCAAAAAAAAATATATTGAAGACCTAAGACAATAAAGAGAATGAAGAAGAAGCGAGAAAATACATTACAAGTGGATTTAGATTGGCATAAAGTGAAGTTTTAAAGACTAAAATTTGATTTTTTTATTTTTCTTTAGTTTTGAAGTTATGTCTTCTATTATTAGGAACTAATCCTTTGTTGTTACTTAGAGTAAATTAACCCTGAGATATATCTTATAGTGATTAGTTTTGAATTTCTGTCTTCTATTATTAGGAACTAATTCATTATTGTTACTTAGAGTAGTTTAACCTTAAGATATATCTTGTAGTGATTTTATTTTAATTTAATTCACTCTTTAGTTTCATTGAGATTTAATTATGTGTTCTTAATTTTTCTTGAATTAACATTGCTAGTATGTTGATTCAGGTATGATTTTATGCATTTGAGACTAAGAAAATCCTTTATATAAATAGATATAGCATAAATTGAAATAAGTTACTTACAAACCTAGAGATGGATCCATATAAGTCTTCTGAACTAAAGTCAAATCTAATGGTGAAATTTATAAATCAATTAATGCAATTCTAGGAGTTTTAAATAGAAAGGGATTTCAATTAATTAACCTAGGTTTAATTGTCAATAGTCTTCAGAGAGAAATTAGCATAATTGAGGAATTTTCACGGTTCAATGAACTATATATTAAACTGATTAATTACATCATAATTTCATGATAAGACTTAGGGGATTCAAATTCTAGGTGCCACTGTCTTCTTTGATTATTTCTTAGTTTAATATTTGTTCTAGTTAATCAATTATGTTGATTTATTTTAGTTTATTATTTTAATTTTGAATTTGAATAATCATAAGTAACATAATTTGTTAAACTAAATAATAGAATTATAGTAAGTACTAGTAATTCTAGTCCTCATCTGATCGACACGTATTCACCAATTCTAGCTATAACTACACTATGCAATTGCGATTAATACATAAAACAACTTAATTAAGTTTTTGGTGCCATTTTTGGGGACTATAATATTAGAAAACATTATTTTTATTAATATAGTAACTTCTTTTCTAGGTAGTTTTTATTTATTCTCTGTTTATATTTATTTATTTGTCCTTGTAACATTTTTTGTTGATCTTTTATTGGTGGCTTATTTGCAAGATTTGGGGGTTTATGGTATGACAGTGCTTATGGCAGTATTGGAAGCTTGGAACAAAAGTTATAGAGATATGTATTTGCAAGCTCAACTAAAATCCACATCATGTTGTGACATTTATAGAGGTAATAACCTTAGTTATGAATGTCAGTTACTAGACTATATATGGAGGCATCCAATTTGTATGGAGAATTGGCCTTAAGACACTCCATACAGGAATACTTATAATCTATAATGGAGCAGTCATTATGATTTTGCATGGTATAAGTACAGTCTATTTGAATTTTTGTAACAACAACAAGAGAAGTATCAACATCTTAAAGATTTCCTAATGAAATATATTGGTTTAACTGAGGCTATCCTTTAGAAAAATAAAAGGCTAGGTGTTTTATCTAAATAAACTAAATCAAATTTGAGGGAACATATGGATACCATAACATTATGAAGTGGAGAGGAACTCAAAGATGGGGAAAAAGAGGAGGTTGTTGTTCAAGAAAAGGAGGAGCCAAATAAGGAGGTTATGGGGGAATTATAGATAATAATCTTAAGTATGAAGGGTTCCTACTTATCACAAAACAAGTTATTAGAGTCAATAACAAATCCAGAGGATTTTATTATTCCTTTTTATATTGACATTTCGTTATTAAAAAAGGCATTAATGGATTTACTTGGTTTGTTAATTTGATATCATATGTCCTTATTATCTTGCAACATGTGTCTCATTTGCAAGCTAATGAATCCTTAATTAGGAAAACAGGTAGAAACAAGCCATTGATCATAAATCTAAGTTAAAGGACTTACTGAGATGTCTAACTAAAAGACTCATAAAGAAGCGTTAGTTATGAGGTAACTAATAATTAGGTGTTTTTTATTTTAATTAAGTAGTTTGTAAGATTTTCATCAGTAGTTAAGTTTTTTCTTGGTAGTTTTAGTCTTTTGGTTTTAATTTTGTTACTTGAGATTTGATTTAGTTCCTTAGGCTATTAAGGCAACATTAATATTATACATTAGAATATAGAAGATTTCACTAGCAATGGATGGATGTTGACAGCATTGAATAAGGCTGAAAATATTTTACTATCAAGGGAGTACCAATTATCCTCACTTCCTCCATTGCATTTCATATTTTTTTATTTTTGTATGTTTTGTACATTAAGGACAATGACAACTTAAGTTTCGAGGATGGACTTAGCAGTTAGGCTGATCAATTTCATTATAATTAGCTTAATAATAAATAATTTGAGTTTTTTCAAAAGGTGTTAATCAAGATGATTAATCAAACTAAAATGGATTTCTTAAAAATTAAAATGATTTGATCACGTTTCTTTTCATTTTCTAGTTTCATTTAGTTTTGATTTTATGTCTTCTATGATTAGGAATTAAACTTTTGTTGGTACTTGGATTAGATAAATCTCGAGAGAGACTTTGTCATGATTTTATTTAATCTAATTCATTTTCTAGTTTCATTGAGATTTAGTTATATGTTATTAACTATTCTTAATTAATATTACTGGCGTGTTAATTTATATATGATTTCATTCAACTGAGATAGAGAAATCCTTTGTACGAAGTCACATATAAACCGAAAGATAGGTCGACATAAACCTTTCGAATTAAGGTCAGACCTAGTAATTAAATTCATAATTGATTAATACAATTCTAGGGGTTTTAGTTAGAAAAAGATTTCAATTAATCAACCTAGGATTAGATGTTAATAGGCTTGAGAAAGGTATTAACATAATTGAGGAATTTTCACAGTCTAATAAACTATAAATTAAATTAATTGGTGAATTAATAATTTCACAAGAATTCCTAGGGGAATTCAAATTCCAAGTATCATTATCTTTTTTTATTGTTTCTTAGCTTAATCTTTGTTCTAGTTAGTTAATTATGTTGATTAATTTTAGTTTATTGTTTTAGTTTTGAATTTGACTAATCATAAGCACCATAATTTTTGGACTAAATAATAAAAAGATGGTTGTAACTTTATTCCTTATAAGATCGTCTCGTACTAGTTGGTGCTAGCTACAACTACACTGTGTACTTATGATTAAAATATAAAAACAACTTAATCAATTATTAAGAATATTATGTTAATATATGTGTTAGCCTTAACTTGATGATAAGGCCTAACTAGTTGAACCTTGCCATCTGGTGGTTGTTTGTTATGAGTTCAGTAAGATTGGCTTATACTTAAGATGCAACAAAATGATATCAGAGCATTAGTTTTAAGGTAGGGCATAATCCCAACATGCAGTGAGGTGAGTAAGGGCAGAATAAGATAGGCATTATTGTTATTTATTTATTTAATAATATTTTATCTTTAAACTTATATTATGTTGTGCTCTAGATATTAAACAAGAATAAGGCAAATGGTTCATGCTTGAAGTTTCCCCGTGAGTGGCTTATATTTAGAGTTTTAAGCAATGATCTTTGAGGTTTAGTTTTGAGAGAAAACTTATTTTAAAGGGAAGGATTTAAGACTAACATTTTTTAAATATTAATGTTATTGCTTTAGTTGTTGAGTTGGTTTATTTTTTTAATGTAATCTTTTAAAGTCTTGTGAGAATGTAAAATATAAAGAAATTATTTTATGCTTATGAAGTAATTTGTATTTGTACTTGTATTTGATGTTTAGTTCTTGATAGGGTAAAAATAATTTGATTGCGATTTAATGAGAATTGTTAATCTAATATGCAATCAAAATTTGAACAATTATCGTTGTTCTAAGTATAAATTTTGACAACACATTAGATTGAGGTGTCTCAAAAAGTTATAAAAATTTAGAGAAATATATACATTTCATAAAAAAATTAAGAGTTGATATTAAATTCAAATAGGAGAATTTAGTGAAAGAATCTTGTGGCTTATTATGTTGTCACCACTAAACATTGTTTGGTATTTTGATCATAATATTATAAGTATATAGGTACGAGGTGACTTAAGGTTATGAAAAGTTGAGAGATTTTTCAATAACTATTGAAAAAATACCTAAAAGTGATATTGTCAATCCAAACCCTTAAAATTTACTAGTAAAGGTCCACAATTATTCATTCTTAGAAACATTTTCATAACTAAAATTATTAATGTTCTCTAAACAAAAGAGAGTAATGAAAAAAAATGAGAGTAAAGCATGCATAAGATCTAAAGAGGGATAATTATTGTTCAATATTTTTAGGGGACCAATTCTCTTATTTAAAGTGATTTTACTCTTTCTCTAATTATTGCATAAGTCTCTAAGCTACTTGGAGATGTCCTAGCTTATCCACTAATATTGGAGACAAGTGAAAATAAAGGATTTTCAAAGTAGATATTATTGATAATAAAAGATATTTAGGTAGAGGACAACTTACTTTTGCAACAAAATTGAACTCATAAGTATGCTTCATACTATAATATATAGCCCATGTATATTAGATATTTAAAAATAATTACTTTAAGGAATATGTATTTTAAATGTTTAGTTGAGCATATATATTAAATGTTTACATGATTCAATTCCTTAATTTCGAAATAATTATAAAAACTTTAACTAAGCTTTATAGGAAATTAGGTTTTTTTAAAATTAAATTGATACAATGAGGTTTTCTTTTTCATATTTAATGTATGGATAACAAAGTCTATAGTGCCAAAACTTTTGAGATTTTTTTCATTTTAGTGCAAAAATTTTTAATTTTTTTTAATTAAGTGACTAACTTTTTAAAACCTTTAAAACTTAGTTCAAAACATTAGTTTTATTAGCTTTTTTTATGTGACTTCTGAAACCATTTTTGGCTATTACATGTAGATATCCAGTAAAAATTTGGTGGATACATAGGCATCCATGTGAATTAATACATAACTCATGACGCAAAATTTATAACCTATAATCTATAACCCATACCCATAACTCACCTAATTTATTACAAAGTAACGTACACATCCTTAACCCCATATTTTTTTTTGAAACAAAAAGACTCAATGCCTCCTTTTTGCTTTCTAAAAACAATACATATTTGTTCCTTTGTAGACTCTCCATTGTCTCCTTTTTGCTATATAAAAATACAACTTTTTCATTCCTTTGTAGACTTTTGTTGTTTCCTTTTTCCTACATGTCTTTAATACTTCTATTCTTCTTCCCATATGCATCTCTCGTCTGAAACTTCACTTGCTATTGTTTTTTCATATTTGATGGTTGTTTGTTTTTCTATCCAATGTTTTATATGCTTTTCTTGCTTTTGTGATTCCATTCTACCTATTGACATCAAACATTGATTACTAGGTATTTATTATTATTTTGTGGTGTCTCATGGGTAATGGTTTCTGGCTATTGGTTTTTAGGTTTCATTCATTGGGAATTTTGGCTTCCTTTAGTAATGTTTCGTTCCTCATCCTAGCACATGGTTTATTACCTCTCTTAATGCACTTAAAAGACATTAGGAAATTTGCTTAGTGAATAGGTATTAGAACTATAAGTACCTATGATAGAATTCTATCTTGCTACATCTTCTACAACATTTCATCAAATAACTACACATGTTCGTCAAAAGTGTCATAGATCATAAAATGGATTAGATTATTTTACATAAATATATCACTTTATAGCCTTGTTTTAACAACATAAGAATGCAATTGTTTGCCTATAAAACCCCAATACAAATGATAACAATCCTTTAATAAAACAAGGTAGGTCTAATTATCAAGAAAGTAAGAGCCAAATGTAATTAAGTGGTTGTAAACAAAAATGCTTTAATTGGTGTTGGAGATTTAAACTGTGCTTTAATAAGGTAATTCCATATAGGGTGGCATGGGCTATAGTAGTTGTGATGGTTTGTCTGAGAATTTGACAAATATGTTAGATGCTTTATTTTAGAGACAGAAGAAGTTTTTACAAATTCCTATTGCACTTTGTTTCTTCTTATGGTCTTTTGGGTTATCATATGATAACACATTCCATTAGAATTCCCTCTGAAATGATACTTGCCTAAAACTTAGAAATATCAAAACATATATAGTGCGTCTATAATATTTATGCAACTGGTTGTATTGTACTTAAAATGCATTTTATATCAGTGTTTTAAAAGGGAAAATTAAAGGAAAAAGTTGAGAGCAATGTTTGTAACGTATAATAGGAAAAAAGGAAACCTATAGAAAAATGCAGCAACTGATGGAGATGATAATGATGGGAATGATATACAAGATGAAATTATAACATATTACTGTGAATTAGATGACAATTGTAGCTTTAAAAAAGATGGTTCAGATGTGGATGAGGGGTTAAGACATAAATCAAAAGTTTGTAGATTTAACCCTTATAAGAAAATGATTGAGATTGATCTTGATATGTTGCTTGATGATTCTAACCAATTCAAGGCAACATGTCATAAGTTTGTTGCTAATGAAAGAAGGGAGTTTATTTTCATGAGAAATACCAAAAAAAATTATAAGCATTAAATGTGCAAGTACTACAAAATGGTACATTCTGGCCAACATGTTAAAAGATTTAAATAGTTTTCAAGTAAGTATTTTTAAATTTTCTAGTACTTTTTGTAGGAAAATCCCGGGAGGTACATCACATGTACCGGCAGCGGAAAACAAAAATTTTTGTTCCCGGGACTTTCCCGA
>JANITW010000235.1:20906657-20928748 GCA_027564335.1 Erythroxylum williamsii | reverse complement strand
CTCTCTTCGGTATTTTCTTGGCGTTGAAATAAAATCTTGTTCTGGTGGAGTTGTGCTCACTCAAACCAAGTACATTTCTGATCTTCTCAAGCGTTTGCATATGTCTGATTGTTCTCCCATGAGCACTCCTTCTACTCAAAAGGTTAAAACCACAGCTTCTGACTTTGAACCTGTGGATCCTCATCTCTATCGAAGTGCTGTTGGTGCTTTACATTATTTAACATTCACCAGGCCCGATATAATTTATGCTGTCAACCAAGTTTGCCAATTTTTCAATGCCCCTCAGCAAATACATTGGAAAGCTGTCAAGCGTATTTTGCGCTATCTGAAGGGCACAATGCACCTTGGCATTCGTTATTTGGCTCAAAGCTCTTTGTCACTGTATGGATTTAGTGATGCCGACTGGGCTGGTTGTCCAACCACAAGAAGAAGTACTACAGGGTATTGTATTTTTCTTGGTACAAATTGCATCTCTTGGTGCTCTAAGAAGCAACCCACTGTATCTCGATCGAGTTCTGAAGCAGAGTATCGATCCATGGCCTTCACTACAGCTGAAATGACATGGATCACCTTCTTACTTAAGGACATTGGCATTTCTTTGTCCAGACCACCTCAGCTATTTTGTGACAACATCAGTGCTCTTCACATGACTATCAATCCCACATTTCATGCTCGTACCAAGCATATTGAAATTGACTATCATTTTGTTCGAGAGAAGGTTGCCATGAATGCTCTCATCACCAAATACATTCCTACTACCTCTCAACCTGCTGATATATTCACCAAGGCTCTTTTTAAACAAACTTTTCGTTGGTTACGAGACAAGTTGGGACTTCAATTTCATTTTTCCTCCAGCTTGAGGGGGCGTGATAAGGAAATTATTCAACAAGATGCTAAAATCTCTCCTAAAGATGTGGAAGCTACTGATTATGTTAAAAGTCAAGGGTCTTATGTAAATTAATACAGATTCTATAATTAGGCTTATGATTTCGTTTCTAAAACTTCAGCCTTGTATTTGTGTATTTAAACTCTAACAGTGAATGATAGAATCAAAGCTTCCCTCAACATAATCTTTAGACAGTCCATATCTAACTCTCTCTAATATATAGATGTATATATATGTGGTTACTAGAAAATTGTTCTAGCAACTTGTGTGTGGTTTCACGCCATTGGAGAAGCTTATGTGAGCTTGTAGAAAGTTTGTTGGGGACTATTACCGTACTTGGGCATAGGAGGTTGGGCGTCATCCTTATATTGCCACGTGGAGGAACTATATTGGGTGTATCTTTTAGAAAATATGTATGAGAAACGACGTTGGATTAGTGGACATAGAAAACGGTGTCGTTTCCGATTCAGAATTAGGGCTGACAATAATAACGGTTCCCTTAGAGACTGGAGAAGAAGGCGCCATTGACGAAGCAGAGAGTTGAAGCGTTTGCGTTAGAGCGAGACAGATGGGGAATCCAAAGCAGAAGTGGACGGCGGAGGAAGAGGAGGCGCTTAGGGCAGGAGTGGCCAAACATGGCGCTGGCAAGTGGAAGAACATCCAGAAAGATCCCGAGTTCAATCCTTTTCTCTTCTCTCGCACCAACATCGATCTCAAAGTACTCTCTCACTTTTTATTCTTACTCGCTCTGATTTGCTTCTTCATTTTCTTAAGGAATTTTTCCCCCCCAATGATTAGGTCAACTGGGAACATTGACCAATTATACTTGTTGTTGGTGGTGGTGGTTTTGATAGGATAAATGGAGGAATATGAGCATAAGTGCAGGTGAAAAGTCTCGGCCGTCAAAACCTAAACTTATTGCCGATGCTTCTGCTCCTGCACCTTCTCCTCCTGTAAACACCGCTTCCGATGCTGTCGCTGCTCCTGTTACTTTAGATCTTGTTGTCGCCGCCGCGAATGATTCTTCCAAAACCGTGACCGATGGGAAACTTGCTCCGAGGTATGTTCTTAATTTTCTGTTACTCTGTTCCTTTTTATTATCATGTCATCTGTAGTTTTCTTCAGAAACTGCTGTGGAAGATGCATTTTTAGTCTTTTGTATTTCTGTATGCATATCATTGATAAGTAAGAATGCAATCACTCTTTTGTGTAGAATTTTTCCTGAGGTAATTGAATTACGTTGGAAAATTTTCATTTGTTTTGTTTATTGAATGAAGCTCTAAAGCTTAACCTAGTTGCTTAATTTTTCCAGATACAATGCTAAGATTTAGAGCTTAACCTAGTTGCTTAATTTGTCCAGGTACAATGCTATGATTTTTGAAGCAATTTCTGCTTTGAACCAGCCAAATGGATCAGACCCCAATGCCATTGCCAACTACATCGAGGTTTGGAGGGATATTCTGTCATTTAGTGCTACTTTTTCTTTTTCTAATTGTTGGTCTATGATTAACCCGGCAAAAGTTGAATTTTTTTTTAGTAATCTTGTTTTGTGGAAAATAACTCTCATGTCATCCCCAACTCCCTAGTGCAAGAAAGGTTAAAGTAGCATAAATTTGAAATGGGAAAAAAGTGCTCATGAAATCAGGTCGCATAACTAAAGTGCGAGTATCTCTTCTTCAAGTTTTCTGGATATATATCAATCTTCCGTTATTGAATTACTAAACCTTTCCTAGAGATCAGTTTTCTTGGGATTTTTAATCGCATAATCAACTTTTTTGCATCTTAATTCTGTAGGAATTTTAACATGTATGAGTTTGGTGTTGTGTTTTGGTCTCAACTATATTTGCAGCAAAGACAAGAGTTGCCACAAACTTTTAAAAAGCAATTAAGTTCAAGGTTGAGAAGACTGGTTGGACAAGAAAAACTTGAAAAGGTGAATGAACGTCTGATGTCTTATTGATATTAGCTTGATTCCCTGTGCATACCCTTCTTGCTTTTCTTATAATTTATTTTTAACATGTTGAGCCAATATTGTGCTTTCTTTCTTTTCCAAGTAGTATAAAGTTTGTGCTTTGCTCAAACCGATGTTTGCTTAGACAAAGATGAAAATATCATGCATGCAACGATATGGAAAGTGGGCTGATATTTTGAGTCTCTTTTATTTCCATTTTCTAGCATTGCGCATCTCTAAGTCAGTCGATATATGGTAAATCGCATTAGGTATTGACCTCAATGAATTCATAGTAAATTACGCAGTTCTTTAGTTTGATTGATTAATGAAAGAAACATAATTTGCTGTGCCCAGGTATAAATGTTTGCAACACTATAAGCGATGGTTTAAATTGTGCCTACACGTTTCAAAAGATATATCAAAGATTTTCAGAGTATGTACTGTAGGTTTATGATATGTAAATTGAAACGCAGGTCCAAAATTGCTACAGAATTAAGAAAACTTCCTCATTTGCAACAAAAACGCCAAGCCCAAAGCAAAAAGAATTACAACCTAGGCAATTAGATATTACTGGTTTTGCAAAATCTGAAGATACTTTTGAAGAAGCAGCAGCAGCTGCTGCCTACAGGATTGCAGATGCAGAGAACAAGGCATTTATGGCAGCTGAAGCAGTAAAGGAGGCGGAGAGAGTTTCAAGGATAGCTGAGGAGGCGGATTCGCTGGTAGAAGTTGCCAAAGAGATAATTGAGAGATGTAAGCTCACATTCTTGCCCATACCATCGACGGTTCATCTGCCACAAAATATCCTGTTCTCTGCGTGCATGCATTTCTCACAGTATTTGATTAACTTATTTATACTCTTCTTTTCACAGGTTCACGCGGTGAGGTTGTGCTTATGGTGTAAGGTACAAGTTGGTGCTTTCGCTTACGAGGCTGCCTATCCAAGTGGAATGAATGTAAATACTGCTTCGTTCTTGGGCATTATAGTGACTCATGGAATTCAATATTTTTTTTAATCAATTCATTGATGGGATCGTGCCATTTTTAACATCTTGGTTCCAAAGATGAGGGTTTTCTCTCCTTTACAGGCCGCCTATACCAGTCAACCAGCAACGCTGCAGGCTCGCCCTTTCCATCTTTGGAAGCTTAATAAGTCATTACCAATTTTGATTTAGTACACACTATCACATCGATTCACCAACACAAATGAGTTTAGTTTACCAGAGGCTACAAAGATTTGACCGCCCATAGCTGCCTGAGCATTTTGGGAAGAGGTTGACTAAATGGAATTTCACAAGTAGGTCCTTGCCAGCTTAAGAGTTATATGGCGTGGTAACAATGCCGCATTTACTAAAGTTTGAAATTGGCAGTAAGGCTGTTCATGTCGGCACCCTTTGCTGGTTGATCCTCGAAGCACCTTTATCTTAGGCTATACATATGCAATTGTCTAGCTAGTGGCTAAATTGGTGTTGAGCAATATGTTTAACAGTAACGATAACCGCAAGCCATCAGTATATTGCCAAATAATGTGATAAAATAACCAAAGCCATAAAGCATTTCATGTTGCTGCATTAAGGCATGAATGTTCCAAAAGGCAATGTGCAAGAGATCCAAACGAAGCGGTAAAGGCAAAGGTATTGAAATAGCCTTTCAAGCTCTCAAAGTTTCAATTAGTCAAGAGAACAACACAAGTAAATGCTACAAGTTTGTAAAAGCACAGAAATCATTCCCACGTTTGCACCGCAAAATCTCATATGCCGATGTTCAGAGAATAAAAATGAATGCTGCCCATACCTAGCCAGCAGACATAATCGCTATCGAAGTACTTTTTGCTACAAGAGCACAAGACCCAGCTCTGATGACCTCAAGGCTTGGCGAACACGATAATTGTAAAGATAATAATGAAGTTGCCCATCACCTGGTCCAAATTTCAGCTCTTTCAGAAAAGATTCATTGTGCATGACATCCAAAGCATTAAAAACATCAAAATCCTTTTGCTTGGCAACGATCAGTGCATCATTCATCAACTGAAGCAATGGAGTCTTTGTGGCCACATTATAATAAGAATAAGCAGCTTTCAATGTTGTGTAATTTTGGTTACCAAGGATAGAGGATGGCAGAGTGTAGAAGCTGCAAAAGTCTGTAATCTCGTGAGTTTCAGGACTCTCAACCAAATAACTATCAACAACATTCTCAGTTGGAAGAAGCCAGTGCTCCACATCATCCTCGTCAAAATCGGGTGCAACAACAAACTGGCTCAAGTAATTCTTAAGCAACCGTGTAACAGCGGCCACATCCCGAAGCCCCATTTTTCTAAATCCTGGAGTAGCTGGAGAATCTGGCAACTTATAAAGTTTTATTGTCCTGCTCATCGTCATCCTGGGACCAAGCCTGGAAAATCCAACATCTATAAGCTTCTTTGGGTTCAAAGATCTGTGCCAATACTGACAAGTTGTTATTGGTGTTGGAAGAACCACTCCGGCAGTATAAGCTGCCTGCCAAATGTTCTCCAAGTGAACCCTCCTAGTAACCTCCTTGATCATAACAGGAGCAAGTCTCTTCGACCTAAGTTTCTTGTGAACACAAAGAAAATTGATCTCAGCCATTTTCACAACCTCATCTCGAACCCTAATCCTTGCAGGAACACCAGTTATGAAAGCAACAAGTTTTTTTGATTCCTTAGCACGAACACCAATATGCCAGCTTCTATAATATCCAGGAGGATGCAACGCCCACCTAAGAAACTCCTTAGAGTAATTAAACCTAAACATGTTTTCATCGTCTTCAACATAATTGTTCTTGAGGAGATTGTAGACCTCATTGCAAGACTCTTCAGAATCCATGTCACAAGTGGTCCATTCATAAGGACTAGGGAGATTGTAAGGCTCCTGCTTGACTTCAGACAACGGTGTTGGAGGCTCAATAGGGCCCTCTGACAAGCTTGTATCTCCAACATCTTTAAATTGACCTACAGGTTGAGTTTCCCAAAACTTATGTTTCTTGCTAACAGAAACAGAATCCTGGAACCTACGGACAATCGATTCCAGCGAGCTATCATCCTTTGTAAGGTGATCAACTTCAGATTCTTGATCCGCGCTTCGCTTAGGAGACCCAGGTGTCAAATCATCATTGTTGTCACCCATCTTTACCAACAAAGAAGAGTGCTTACGAGCGAAATTACCTGCCCCAACAAACCAAAAAGAAGTAATTGACAATCTAAAAATGTGCTAATTATCAAAATTCCCAAACACAATTAAAGATACAAAACTACGACACTAAAACTACTTAAACCAAAACTTTAACATAATCCATATCTTTCTCCACACTTCACATAGCCCAGATGTTATTATTCTTGGGTTTCAATATCCACACAAATTCCCACCAATAATCATAAACCCATGAAATAAAAAATCGAAAAGATAAGGAAACAGATCTACAAGGTAAAAGCTTGCATAGTAACTTGTAAACTTGAAGAGCTATTGCAAGCACTGAACTTTAAGATTATTGCAACTTACCGGAAGATCTTAGAGAAGACCAAAGAATTCCCAGATAGAGAAAACTAAGTTTTTGATGGTATCAATGATATCGTCGTAGGAAGGCGGCTTTCAAGTTCCAGTATAGTAGAGCGGACACCGGCTATGTGGGCTTTGGAGATTTCAGCAAATGAAGTGTTGCTTGTTATTTTTTATTAATATTTGCTTTGCCCTACACTTTATCATTGGTTGATACAACCCATTACTATTTTGATGAAAGAAATTCCTCAAAATCAGAAACTTTATGTGCCTTCCATTTATTTTCAAGATATATGTATTAGGCTTTAAATTTTGGATTTTTTCGTTTTATGATTAAAATTTTGATAAATGACGTTGTTGAGTTTGTTGGAACCGAAAGTTATGGCAACAACACATCCATCCAAAAAGAAAACACCATCAATATATCTATCAAAAAAGTACGCAAATAATACATGCATCCAAAAGTTATTGCCAATAGATATAACAACTTTAGTGTGGTTGATTATGGGGCATATTGTTTCTCGCATTTGCACTTAGACTAGGAAATTTGTTATATTGGTGATTAAGTTAATTCTCCTGCTCTTTGCTTTAGCTTGTATTTATTGGAAAGTGATACTAAATTGTCCTTTGAAGCTTAGACCCCTTGGTTTAAATGACAATTTAAATAAATGCATATCAACTTCTCCAAACTTCCTTTTATGTGAAGAGCTACCAACCTAGAAATATACATCATTCATAGAATTCATTTGAATTAATTGTTAATGATGTAATGAATACTCATGTTTGGAACTCACATTATTACATTATTGACTTGACATAATAATATTTTCATCTATGTTTGTATCAACGAACTATATTAATAAAATGTAACATATAATCATTAGTTATTACAACCAAGATAAATTGATAAAAATTTGAATGGTTATATACCTATAAAGATACATCGATGATCACTTGATAAACATAATGAAAATAACAACATAATTTTGATACATAAAGCAAAGCATACAAAGACATGCGAGGTTTATAGTCAAAGAATGTGTTTATGCTTGTGAACATGCATCACCAAGCAACGTTGATTCTTCCTTATTGCATTTTCTAGCATTATAATCAGAATTGTTACATTTGCTACATTTTTTTACTTGTCCTTTCTAAGAAAATTTGTTTAGATTTTTCGATGAATGTGTTGTTGAAGCCCTCAAAATTAATTTTCATTTGCTAAACTCTTATATTAGTTGAGTAACTAGGTCGAATTCCAAAAGAACTGAAATCTAAATTCTTAATTTCAATTGATAAAACAAAATGAGGGGTTTATAATTAATTAACTAATAACCTAATTTAACAAGAAATCAAAATGAATCAACTAGGTATTAAAGTGAGAAATTCAATAGTATTTAGGCTCTGATTCAAGGGAAATATCTCATCCAATTGTAACATTGACCATTGATTTAAAGGAATAATTTTCACAATTCAAGCAGTTAGTCCTAAACCTATTACGATAGTTATAGTAAGTCTCAAATTTTTTTTAAATTAATTAGTTCAAACTCAACATTCAAACAAAAACTAACCATTAGTTTATTAGGTATAATAGCATTCCATGTCAATTGAAAGATAGCAACAAGCTTAGTGAAAAAGACTAAAAACTAAATAATTAAGATAGCTACAACTATTTAATTTAGTTTTCTTATTTCTTTTAAGTCAATCATTCATAATAATTATGATTTACTAAATTCATAGATAGCTATAGAATAATCAACATCAAATTAATTTGTCAGATTAATCAATATTGACTACTCTTGAAATAAAAGAATAAAAAACCATAAATACTTGAATTAAAATAGAATCTCAATTTAAAACAAAACATCACAAGGTTACAATTCAAGTTTTGAATATCCTTAAATTATAATATTTGGACTTAGTCACTCATAGATTTAGTTCCAACACCAAAAATAGAAGAAAAGATTAAAGATGAAGAGAGAACCACAAAGAAACAAAAATAGGGTGATATGAAGAAATGATGAACGTGTTTTTGTCCTCTCCTTCTACTCAAAACCTAGCCTCCTCCTAATATGCCAAGATCCTTATCTAAACAAATCCAAAACCCTATATAATAGGGCTAGAAATAAGTTTCTTAATTGAGTTCAAATTATTAGGGTAAATATAGCATTAGACATGATCTTGTCTTATCCACTGTAGTAATTTGCCCACTTCTTCCAAAATTTGTGATTTTAATAAATAATGGTCCAATTTAATGCAACATCCACTTGTCATCTCCTATAACAAAACAAATATTAATTTTCCCATTTAATTACCAAAATTAAGACAAAACAAAATAGATGAATTTAATTAATATGACCAAATAACATCTTATTAAATTCTCCACACCGGACTCACACTTGTCCTTAAACATACATAAATTCAATACATCAATCATCCTTATAATAACCACTCATCTGCTTTTATATTATTCAAAAATATATCTGTAAGATAATATACGTTAAAGGTTTAAGGGAAAAATAGAAATTAAGATAACAAGCACTCCTAGGTCACATTTTTAGAATGAAAACATAACATATCATCAATTTCACCCAAATCAAATGAAACAAGACTTTATACCCTCTTATAGATTTCACTCTGTACATTCAAAATATTTAGGGTTCATTAAGCTTTCAAAGCATAGCAAGTTATTTCCATAAGCTTACTCGTGAATCATATCTCCACTACTAACAAAAAAGAACTTAATGCATAAATTAAAAGGACTTAACAAAGGTTGTAACATGACTTAGGTAAAGGTATGGCAAAAAGAAGTTTTTCAGTTAAACAAATTGAAGGAAATCACACAAACTTACCAAAAGTTTTAACTCAAATCAATTTATAATTCTTTTGATTCAAACAACATCTTTTCAATCACCTCATCTTTTTTCTTCTTTTTTTAAATTTTTGAACAAAAAATATCAAAGAGGAGATTTCTTTCTTTTTTCTTCTTTTTTATAGTTTTGCCCATTGAAAAATCAAAATAGTGTAATTTGAATTAACTGATTTATTTTTATGAAACCAGTCAAAATCTTATACAACTAAGCTTGAAACGATTCCTTGAATTTAAAAGTTTAAAATTATTAAGGAAATCAATAAACAGAAGGGTTAAAGTGGCTTGTAACAAAGTTAGAATTCAAGAGAAGAAAATTTAAGGCTCAAATTGGTTCTCTAGGGGTAAGAATTAAGGTAGGGTTTTCTAGGTTAAAAAGGGCTATACTTAAGTGCCCTAATCATTACTATGAAGAAATTCGTAACAAATGTTGTCTCAACATATATTCAAGAGAAAGTTCTATCATAAACAAGATATGTTTGATAACAAACAACAAAAAGAAATATATGAGCATAAATATGATGAATTGCTTCTAGGCTTAAAAGCTCACATTGTTGGATCAGAAAAGAAAGCATGTCATATTTGGAGAAACGGTAGATTTTAAAACTTTTTATAAATCTAAATTGCAGCGAAAGCAATATATCCGAATCATCATGCCAATCTATACATGATATGGTATAAAGATAATAATAAACATAAACAAGATAGAGATTATTACTGACTCATTCGCCATAGCTTTAACTCCTCGTTGTGCTATCCTCTGCTTCTTTTTGTATCCAAACCTAACTTTAGCCTTACTTTTGAATCATTTCCTTTGTCAATCTATCCTCTCCTTGTTGTTGTATCCTTAACCATTTTGATATACCACTTATTCTTCTTGAACAACTTGGTTAATAAGATTCTTTGGTGGGAAAGGGGAAGAAATGTTTGAAGGAAATTTTTCTGAGAAGAAAGAAGGAAACCATGAGACTCTTCTCATTCAAGGTTTCGGCCATGCATAAGTGAGAGGAGAGAGTTGGTCAAAACAATGTAAGAACCCTTTCTTACACACCACAATTTCGATTATGCATGAAAGAAAAAGAGAGCATCCAATGCATCATACTTTTCTTTAATTAAACATAAAGAAGCCATTAAATGAGACACTTCTCATTTGTTTTAAGATGGCTATATGAAAAGACCAAACACCTTATATGAGACCTATCAATTTCAGTTTTTGATGATGAAAGAAGGAAGATAGTCTGTCCAATATACCTCTTTCTTCTTTAATCCCATGAATGCTAATAGGTTACATATGCTATCATTAAAAGATAACTATTAAACCATTTAATGGTAAGATCATTACTCCATTTAATGTTGATAATGTATGATAAATATCATCTTTATTAAGCAATTCAATGCTAAATGTACAGCTGCACATTCAGCCTAATAAAACCAAAATTCCTTCTCCTTTCTTTAAAAAATTTTGTTTTAATATAATTAATCTAATTAATTAAATTAAACCAAAGTCTAGCTCATTTCTAAATGTTCATTTGGGCTTCTAATTAACCATTAATTAGTACAAGCCCAACATTTAATCATGAACTTTTACCATTGTTAAAGAATTAATTTTAATATAATAAAGTATTTATGAATATAATGAATATATTAAGTAATTATTGAACTTCATTATTAGATTAAGTTTAGAGTTATGGGCTAAGGTGACTAAGTTTTTTCTTCATTAGTTGTAATTTATATATAATTAATTAACAAATGAAATAAGAATTAAATGATTGATCTAGGAAGATTTTGAGAAAAATGTTTTTATAAAAGTTGTAGATGTTTTTTTAAGCTTTTGATTTATACAAAGTTTGAAGTTTTTGGAGTTCCAGATCAAAATTTAACGAGGTTTGAAGTTGGGTATGTAATTAAAGAAAGTCGCCATTGTGCAAATGGACGATAGCAATTTACAGGCTTTCTCATGGAAGTCGTTATTGTGCAAATGCATGATAGCGATTTTGGAGGTGTAGGCCAAAAATCACGATCGTGCATTTGCTCGATAGCGACTTTGGAGGTAAGTCGCTACTGTACATTTGCACGATAACAATTTTCGCTATTCATTCCCCAATGTTGCTATCGTGCATTTGCACGACAGAGACATTCCCTTTTGAATCTAAAGTCGCCACGGTGCATTTGCACGATAGCGATTCTCGCTATTGAATGCCCAATGTCGCTATCGTGCATTTGCACGACGGTGACATCCTTAAAGAAACGTTTCTTTCACTACATTTTAACGTACAACAATTCCTTATTATTATTTAATGCTGAATTGTTTTCGTTTCAGGCTTTTTCCTTTTCATTGTTTAATGCGCAGACCATGAACCTATTCTTAACGTATCTTTACCGTGGAGATCCGCTTGTCTTTACCCTATTTAATGTAGCAGCCATCATTTAATGTAACACAATCTACTCTTCAAAACCCAATATTCATGTGTCTTCCTCTTCTTTACACAAGCGAGCTATTTTGTACGTATCTCTAGGAAAAGCGCTTCTGTTTCACTTTATCATCTTCACGTTTAATGCAGCACAACTCTTCAAGCAATAGTTTTATTGGACAACTGTTCTAATTTTCAAGTTATCCATATTTGCATCAATTATTCAGAAATTGGTATCATTGCCCCCCCAAACAATCCATTAATACCTTTATCTTTTTACTTTTAAACTTTTCTCCTATAACTTAACGCTGAAATCATATTTGACTTAACAAATCAAACAATTTCCCCTTGCAAACTTTAATTTTTTGAACTACTCTCTCCTTTCACTTTCTTCTTGTTCAACCTAAATACATCAAATTCTCTATTCTAGAAAGAAAAAAGACTAAAAGTTACATCTCTTATTTCAACAAACAAAGAACAAGTCGTTTGTATTAGTAAGCTATTCTTTTGTTTGTTACTTTTTTTTGCCATTTTTATATTTATTATTTTTATAAAATCTTATCTTTATCTTCTGCTTATTACATTTTATCCAATTTTATTTGCTATAATCTAATTTCCTTTTTTCACCATTTCACCTGTGATTTTCATCCGAATACAGTTAGGTAACAAATATTAGATTCCGGTGATTATATTCTGTTATAGCACTACGCTATGTTGAAAATCTGAAGTACAAAAGGAATAAATATAGGCAATAAATACTGATATAAAAACCGTTACCGAAAATTATCAAATTTTAGCATTATTCAATTATTACTTTTTTCATTGATGAAATAATCCGGTTCGTTTTTATTTTTTTAAATATCGTTTCATTTTTTGAATTAAATTAATTTTCCCCTTATCTTATTATTCTGAGTGCATTTACACTGCATGTTTTTTTAGGTTTTTTTCTTATTGTCTACTCCACTCTTACACTACTAAGGTATGTTCAATTATCTTACATAAATATATTGTATAATATTCTGGTATGCTTGTTCATCACGTATTCCTTTTCCTTGATATCATAATTAATCTCTTATTTATATTTCTCTATTTCATGACTTTACATGTCCAATTTTACTTTATTTTTATACTCAGTTGCATTATATTCTCATGCATTAATTTTCTTATATATCTTTTAATCCTTTGCTTATCTCACGCTAGATCCGGCGAATATTATTTTGTAAACTTTACAAATTTTTTGCTAATTTGTTAAATGCTTAGATAATTATGTTTGTTGAACATATAGTTTGTTAGGTTTTTGTTAAATGTATTATTTATCTTATTTGTCGACTGTGTGCTTATTAGATGTTTTCCATTATTTATTAACATATGCAGATGTTAGCACTTCACTATGAACTCTTTATTAAATCTGTGCTTTGTTACATCTATTCTGTCACAAGTTTTTATTATACTCAGCATTCATAAATATAATATTTACTTTTTTATACATGTCTCCTTTAATATTATTTATAATATATATTCAATTATATTTTATATATAAGTGTATATATTTCACGAATATTATTATCAGAAATATTTTAATCTTTTTGACAAACATTATCAATCGATACATAAAAAATGTTTATGTTATTTGCATCTCTGAGGTATTCAAATATGGACATAAATGTTAGAAGGCGTCAAAAATATGCTGAAATGACAAATGATAAAAAACAAGAATTGTTATGACGACGTAGAGAAACTCGTGCTGGCAAAAAGAGAAGTTCTACTTTACCTACGCTTCGCTAAACAATTAGTCATCAGCATAACGATTCTTTCATTAATAGCGAACCTTTTACCAATCAACTTCTCATTGATTCATGTGTTGATCATATTAATGAAGGTATCTTTTTTTTTACCTATATTAAAACTATTTCCAATTTGACTACTCCATAAAGTGATAATGTTCTTTTTATATGTTTGAAGGGATAAATCATCGTACCTCTTCTTCAAAGTTAACACTCTTGTAGAATTTACCTGTTGAAGCTCAATAGCTCCGTTTTGCTCCAAATTGTGAACATTGTTATGCGAAAATATTTTATCTTGAACCTCCATCATTTTGTTGCTTGTCCAAACAAAATTCAATTGTTTCTCCTCAAATGCCTCATGCTTTAAAATCTTTATTTTTAAACAGTGACCAAGAATCGGAACATTTTAAGAAGAATGTTCGTACATACAATAACAGTCTAGCTTTTACTTCGTATGGAGCTAGATATGATCGCGAGCTTACAAAAAACAAAAAGGGAGTTTATACATTCCGTGTTCAAGGACAAGTTTATTATTTCCTTGACAGTTTAGTGCCAACAGGCAATAAGGTATCTGAAATCCAGCTCTATTTCTTTGATACTGATGAAGAACTAAAAAAAACGATTGACAGTTCTGATAAACTTCATGAAAATACATTGAAATTGATTATGACAATTCTTCACGATAACCCTTATGCTAAGTTCTTTTGAAGTCTTAAAGATATTCCGTCACTTGAAAATCACGAAATTATTCTCAGATTTTATCCCAAGCTTGATCAACGTGTTTATAATCTTCCTACTGCATTGCAAGTAGCTGCTATACGGATTGAAACTGATGATGAACAATATGATAACTCTCCCCACATCCAAGTCTACACTCACTCGGGTCCAAGTTATAGAATTCAATCTTAATATGCATATTATGACCTGCTTTAATATCCACTTTTATTTCCTCGTGGTGAATGTGAATGGCATCATGGCATTAGGTTGTTAATTCCACACAGAAGCAAGACCGATGTTTTACATGAAAGAACCGATGTTTCTGTCCACTCTTTTACTGATCCATCTGAATTATTCGCTCTCGAAAACATAGGAAAGTTGTCTTCTTATTCTCTTCTTTTCCAAATATTATTTAATTAGACAATTTTATTTATCAATATTATTTTTATTGTTACTAGCTGATGAAGAAGTGCACTCTAAAAATGGTTTAGTATATGCTAGAGAATATTATTGCTATCGACTTCAAATGAGAAGTTATCACGAATCCATGCTCCTCCATAGCTTAAGACTACTTCAGCAATTCGTTGTTGATACTTATATAAAGATTGAAACATCTCGACTTGATTTCCATAGAAACAAACAAAATGAGATATGGATAGAAATTTTACAAGGTGTTTTAAATAGCATTAACGTTGGTCAAACTGAAGGTTCTACAATTGGCCGTCGAATTGTCCTCCCAGCTTCGTTTATCGGCGGTCCAAGGGACATTAAACGATGTTATCTTGATGCAATGGCGCTAATACAAAAATATGGTAAACCAATATTTTGCTCACTATCACTTGTAACCCTATGTGTAAAGAAATACAAGACAAACTTAAATTTCATGAAAAGGCGCATGATAGACCAGATTTATTAGCTAGACTTTTCAGAGCTAAATTTGAAATTCTAAAAAATGAGTTGATCAAAAAACAAATGTTTGGAGATGTCGCCACATTTGTTTACGTTATTGAATTTCAAAAGTGTGGATTCCCTCATGCTCATTTTCTGCTAATATTTAAACCACATTTTAAATTGCTAAATTCATATTCCTACGATCAAATCATATATGCTGAAATACCTGATCCTGATCAAAATTCCAGGTTATATTCTCTTGTCATTAAGCATATAATCCACGGTCCTTGTGGTTTTATGAACGAAGATTATCCTTGCATGAGTAATGGTGTATGCAAAAACCATTATCCCATGAATTTTATTCCTTTCACTATTCATGGTGAAGACAGTTATCCGTGTTATAGATGAAGAGATAATGGAAGGAAAGCAAAAATTTGCAAACATGAGGTTGATAATAGGTGGGTCGTTCCTTATAATCCATACCTTTTAATGTTATTTGATTGTCACATTAATGTTGAAATATGCTCAACTGTGAAGCTTGTTAAATACTTATACAAATATGTATTTAAGGGCCATGACCTTGTGAACTTTAGTGTTGCTGATCAAGAGAATACAATTAATATTGATGAAATCAGTAATTTCCAAGAAGGCCGTTGGATTTAACCTCTCGAAGCTTTATAGCACATATATGAATTTCGTTTTGTAGAGATTAATCCTTCAGTTTTATACTGCAAGTTCACCTCCCAAATCAACAATTTGTTTCCTTCGAAAAAAAATGCTAATTTGTCTTATTTGTTAAGAAATATCGACTTCTCGAAAACAATGCTTACCGAAATTTTTAAGATGAATTTGACAGATCAAAAGGCTGCAGAGATGAAATGTTTATATAGAGATTTCCAAGAACATTTTGTTTGGAATCGAAAAACAAAAGCGTGGTCAGAAAGAAGCCGAAGAAAAGTCATAGGAAGATTAGTTGCTATTGACCCTCGAGAAGGAGAGAGGTATTACTTGAGATTATTACTCACGCATGTTAAAGGACCAACATCATTTGATCACTTGCTAACTGTTGATGGTCAGAAGATTAACTGTTTCAGGGAGGCTACAACAATTGGGATTGCTAGCATCTAACTCTTACATAGAACAAACTCTTTAGGAAGCTGTCATCTTTCAAATGCCAGTATCCCTCAGACTTTTATTTGCTACACTTTTGTTCTATTATTCACCGACAAATCCTAAGCAGCTCTAGGAAACTTTCAAGGACGACCTTTGTTTTGACTACTTTTATGCTTCTTCTTCCTATAGTACGTATACATTTAATGATGTTACAAAACTGGCCCTTTAAGATATTAATAAATCTCTAGAACAAATCGGGAAAAGCTTGGCCGATTATCATTTTACTGATCATCAGTTTCATGTTGATTATCATCAACAACAAACTATGGAAGTACAAAGTGAGATGAATATACAGATTGATCCAGAAGACCTATTGTTACAATCAATATTGCACAATGAGCAAAAGCTTATATTTGATTTAATAATGAATTCAATTTTGACTTCAACCAGTGCAAGTTATTTTATTGATGGTCCAGGCGGAATTGGAAAAACTTTCTTATATTGAGCTCTCCTTGGAAATTTACGATCACAGGGACATATTGCAATTGTTGTCACGGCATCGAGCGTTGCAGGCTTAATCCTTCCAGGTGGTAGGACAGCTCACTCAAGATTTAAAATCCCACTTGATTTCTCAAAGCAAAAAGTTTGTCAATTAAGCAAACAAAATAGTATTGCAAAGTTGATATTTGAATGTAGCCTTATCAAACAAAATAGTATTGCAAAGTTGATATTTGAATCTAGCCTTATCTTATAGGACGAGGCTTCCATGGCAAGATGAGAAGCCACTGAAGCGTTTCACAATTTACTTTAAGATATAATAGACACTGATCAACCTTTTAGAGGAAAATTTGTTGTATTTGGTGGCGACTTTCGTCAAACTTTGCAAGTTATTGACCAAGCAACAAAACAACTCATTGATTCAAGTCTTTTAAATTCACATCTTTGGCCACGCATGTGTAAATTCTCTTTGATGATAAATATGAGAGCTATGTCAAATCCAGTTTTTTCTAATTTTTTATTGCGAGTTGGAGAAGGCACTGAGCTAATGGATGAGATCAAATATGCTTGCCAAAACAATTGATTATTCCTTATGACAATAAGGATGAATCTCTTAATAGGTTAATATTTTATCATTATATATTTTACTATCCTTTTTTTACAATTGCTATTACATTTTTATGATAGGCCATTATCCTCACCAGGTTACTTGAAAACGTCTTCCTTGACCTAAGCTTATATTCATCCAATCCGTATCAAATGATAAATAGATGTGTGCTATGTCCAACAAACAATTGTGTTGATGAAATTAATGACATAATGATTAAAAAATTGCTAGGAAATATGCATTCATATATGAGTTTTGACAAGACGATTGATCGAAGATATCAAGCTGATTATGAAGATTTTCTCAATTTTTTAAATCCTAAAGGCCTACCTCCACTTAAACTCTTGCTCAAAGAAGACTCTCCAATTATGCTACTCAGAAATTTAAATCTAACTAAGGGACTATGCAATGGAACAAAGTTGACATGCAGACAATTAAAAGATCATACAATTTCTGCTGAAATTGTATTTGGACTTCACAAAGGAAAATTCATTTTTATACCTAAAATTCCTTTACAATTTTCAGAAAATGAAAAAATGAAATTCCTTTCGGCAGAACACAATTCCCAATTCGTTTGTGTTTTGCAATGACCATAAACAAATCTCAAGGTCAAACACTTGATCATGTAGGAATTTATCTCCGTCAACCTGTATTCTCACATGGACAACTATATGTGACTCTATTAAGAGCTCAAACTCCTGAATCAATTAAAGTTTTTATTATTTCTAGAACTTTTGAATCTTCAAACTTTGATCAAAAAACAAGAAATATTGTTTTTCGTGAAAATTTTCAATTAGCCAGATTATAAAAGATAAAAATTCTTGAGAGGTACGTTAGTTGTTTCTTTTGTCACTTGATATAATTTCATTTTATGCAAAAAAATCTTTCTCTTCACTTATTCATTAAACATATTCTTTCAGCATAGAAAACCGTTTATTGATTAAGGATATTTTACTTGGAGCTCAATGGTGGTCTTGTGAAATAATAGTCCAAGAAAAACAACATATTGTCACTTCGCCTACTACACCATCAAAAAGATAAAAGTTTATATTCTTTGATTCTGAGGTATAACAATTACGCTTTCTTCTTTTACCTTTTTTTTTAACTTAACTATTAATAATTTCCTTATTATTAACAAGGATCACAAGTTGAGGGTATCATATTCAACAATGATATCTAAAGAATGAGCAACATTTTACAAGAAATATATTATTTCTAATGCGATTGTGAAATCAATTCCACCTCAATACCAAACCGAAAATTTGAAAATACAATTGATTATTATGAGCCACACTGTCATCGAACCTATGCCAGAAGATGAAACAATTATCCCTGTCAAATTTAACTTTACACCTTTTAGGAATCTCATGGACTGTGTAAATGACAAGCAGAAATCAGTTGGTTAGATCCTTAATATATTTCTTCATACAATGTTCACAGATTTTTTATTGTATCTAATTATATTTATCTTTAACACATGATAGATATTTTAGCCATCATTATTGAAGTGTTGCATAATAAAGAAATCGTCAAAGATAGAAGAACTTCAACTGTGCAGAAATTTGTTATCACCAACAAAGAGTAATTTTAATTCTCTGTTATTCTTTATATTTTCCATGAAACTGAGATACATTTTTTGTTTTTCTAACATTTCTTTTTTAATTAGACACTAAACGACTGTACTGTCATTGTGGAATTCTTTTGTTGATAACGAGGGTCAATGCATTATTGAATCCCTACACTCTTATCCAATTATTGTCTGTAGAAGACTGAAAGTCAACTTTTATAATGGTATTTTTTTCCTTCCTCATAATATTACCTGTTATTATTTATCTTTTTATTTTATCTTAAAGTTACAATTTAAAATGTTAGGTGTTGCATTATCGACGTGGTTCGACTCAGCAATTTTTGTTGATCCACCGATACACGAAGTTACAGATCTTAAAAATTGGTAGTGCGTTATCTTAGCTGCAACATCTCTGCTCCAATGATCTATATCAAATTGTACATCTCCGCTTTAATTGTCAATGGCATTATGTCAAAAATTTTAAAATTCTGATCCTTTCATATTTATAATTATTATGTTACAAATTGGTTTGGGTGGGCCTCCGCACCTAGATGTTTTGTCCCCTTTGGCCGCCAGGTTGTCTACCTCCTATCTCCATTTCTTGGGGGGTCGAACCTGAGACCTCAGGGTTTTGTTGGGTGCAAGACTCACGCCATTTAAATGTAACAAAACCCTGAGGTCACAGGTTCAAGCGACAAGATCCGCGCCTGGCGACCAAAGGGGACAATACTAATTTGCTTGGTTGAGATTCAGCAGACAAGATTCTCTAGCCCAACCAAACCACAAATTATATAGAAATTATATAGAAATTTTTATGTTTTCATCTTTATAATTATTATATTACAGGGCAATGTGAAATAATAAGGAAATTAAAAACCTTATCAGCCAACAATCTTACCTCAAATATAATCATGATATATCTTTCGGATCTCTTCAAAAAATCACCAAAATCATGTTTTAAAATTCTGCCAGCAAGGTAACTACATCTATATATTCTTATCTAATATTTCATTTAAAACATTTTAATTGAAATCTTGTTATTAGTTTTTTCTAGATATCATGGATTGAAGGTAAAATTTCCTTTCAATACATCTTGCAAAAATATTGGTATATGGCATGCAAGAAATGTTTTTGCTCTACGGTTGCTGCAAATGGAGTTATGTTCACTTGTAATTCTTACAGGAAAAAAAAACTTACTACTGAGCCGAGGTTTCCACCTTCTATTTTCAATCTTCAATTTACTGCTTTTTCCTTCCCATCTGGATTTTGAAATTTTTACGTGGCTTTTTTACTTACATGTCATGGGTGTGACTTTTTTATTCACACTCATCGCCTTTTTACTTACATATATTCTGTTGTAAATATAAAATATTTTTTTCTTTCTATTCTAATTTTTTGTATAGGTGTCGAGATAACATAGATTTGACCGACGAAACAAGGATTATCACGACTTCCATTTTTGGAGACCTAGCTGAAAAACTTTTGAATTTCACTGCTCTTGAAGCTATGCAATATTCCAATGAAGTTATATTTTTCCATATATTTTTCTTTTACGTTTCCAATTTAATATGCCACTAATTATCTTTATATAGTTATTTCACTAATAGTTGACATTTTTGGATTTGCATAATAAGAACATAGAACTCCCTTTGGAGAAGGTACACACAGAACTGAAAATCGATACATTTCTTCTCCATGTCAAACCAGCAAACATTTAGTCATCGCATACGATGCAACGATTTAATGTTGTTTACTACCGCAAAATTGATGATCATGAACTACAAAAGCCTTCGCTTTCGCCCGCAAAAGATGACCAACTTTCAGCTGAAGATCAACATGACGATGCTAAAATTACACCTCTAACTATCTCAAGTATTTTTATTTGTCCTTATTTTTTATTTCATCTTTAGCGTGATCATTTGTTATTTATGTATCTACCATTTTCCTTTTAATAATCTCACCTTATAACAAGTGGCTAATATACTTTGATTTTTTATATCTTCAGAGCATATTGCTGAATCTTCTTCATCAGTCAGACAATGCCTTAATAAAAGATTCAGCGATACTGAAAATAGTCCGTAGTCATATATAGATATAATTATCAGCAATACTGAATCTACGCCACAATCAGATACAAATGGTGATCACAATAACAAAAAACCCAAAATTTTCATAAACTTTTTCTGCCAGAGCAAACTGATCAAATGACATCTGTACCTTTTGTGTTTTTACTTCATATTATCTTAAACTTCGATATTCTGAACATTGCATAATTCTAGATATATTTCTCCATATCCATATGATGGTTTTTTTTGTTATAAATTCACGGTCGTTGACATTTTTAAATTACTTGGATTATAACCCCCTCTTGTTTTTTATTGGAATGTTTAATTTGATATTATATATATATGTATATGTATATGTGTATATATATAGATATACATGTACATATGTATATATGTATATGTATATCTGTATATATATATCTATGTATATATATATGTATATGTATATGTATATGTGTATGTATATGTATATGTATATGTATATATATGTATATGTATATATATATTTGTATATGTATATGTGTATATATATATATATATGTATATGTATATATATGTATATGTATATGTATATATATGTATATGTATATGTATATATATGTATATCTATATGTATATGTATATGTATATATATATGTATATGTATATGTATATATATATGTATATGTATATGTATATATATATGTCTCTACCTGAAGCTGATCCTTTAACTACATATTTACTCTTTCAAAGTGGATTGATTGATACACTCTATGTAATCAACACTCAAATTCTTTCTGAGTTTCCCCTCAGATTTAGCCAAGCAATCAAGAATTATAAGGATAGATTTGTAAAAGAACGAGAAATTTATATCAAGATTTGGAGCAACTATCCCATTTTCAAAGCATAAGATACAATCAAAGATGCAGACATCATCCTCTCTAAGATAGCATTTATCACAGTTGGAATCAGCAATAGAATGTATCCCCTCATCGATACACCTCCTAATCATCCAATTACAAGATCACGCTCCAACAAGCTTTTGAGGATGCCTATGGATCCGATTACAAGATCACGCTTCAACAAGCTCAAAGCATAATTTCATATTTATGTACAAGCTTTTGTTTCACAAGAACTTCAAGAAATTTTGTTGATCAAGCTTGGGTAAGAGCTTAGGAAGACACCTAAGTGTGTGTGCACATTGGAGGCATCAAACCAAGAGGGCTAACACTTAGCCAATTTT
>JANITW010000235.1:20893791-20906557 GCA_027564335.1 Erythroxylum williamsii | reverse complement strand
GGGGGTTGAATTGTGTATTCTTTTCGTGAATACAAGCCCCTTTGATATTTCTTTGAAAACTAACTTTTTCAAAACTATTAAATGAATATCAAAATGTTTATACGAAAATATCTTCATGATTAAATTGTAAATAACTTCTATATACTTGTATAAGAACAATAGAAATTAAAGTAGAGAGTTAGAAGATGGACACAACGATTTTATCCTGGTTCACCCCAAACCTTGGGCTACGTCCAGTCCTCAGAATTCTTCTGAAATTTCACTATTATTCTTTCTCTACAGAGCCTTTTCGGGTCTCTCACACCAAGTATTATTTTCGCTCTCTTAGCCTCTTCAGGCTCTCAGCTTTTCCTTTCTTTTACTAGAAAGATATGGTGAGCTTTGTTATAGTAGAAATAGCTCTCGTGTTTTGCACAACGAATACAGAGTTTCTGTAAGTAATAACTTGAAAGTAAAAGATTGAAAGTTGTTCAGTCTTTGACTACAACTAGTATTTATAGCCTAAGTCTCCAACCACTTGTTGCTTCTTGATAACTGCTTCTTGCTTCTTGTATCTTGATAACTATTATTCATTTGAGTTCTGTAACTAACTCAAACTGAGTAACTGTCTGACATACTATTGTGTCTTTGTCTTCGTATCGTCTGTGTTTTTACTCTTCCTTCTGTGTTTTCTTCATGCTTAACACACTTATCAAAATAGTTCATTTCTTTATAATATTATTATTTGATTGTCACCAAAATTATTAGACGTAAAGTCATTTTGACTTAACACATCACATATTTCCCTCCTACTCCATCAATCTTCAGCTCAAAATCAAAAAACTTGAGAGAGATTTGAAATACCCAAAACCTTAATTTTTTCCACTTCAGTGAGTTCAGTCAGATATGCCTTCGAAGTCAAGGGGCTTCTGAAATCTGTAAGTAATCCCTACAAAATATGAACTACTTTTGGGTTTGTATTTTAGTTCCAAAATCTAAAGGGTTTAACTCACCTTTGATTTTTTCCAAGTTTAAGAAGCTTTGTGTGATTCTGTCTCGCACAAAGTGGAGTCTGGCATCGACGTGCTTGGACGTCTCATGCAAGAATAGGTCTTTACTCAGGTACATCGCACATTGACTGTCGGTAAATATTATTTCTGTAGCTAGATTAGCTTTGATTTCTCTTAGGATGCCTGATAGCCATGTTAATTCCTTTACCCCTTTTGTGATTGCATAAAATTCTGCTTCTGTATTAGAGAGTGATACAACTGCTTGTTGCTGTACCTTCCAACTTATTGTGTTTCTTGTTAGTGTAAAGTAGTATGCAGAGATTGATTTTCTTGTGATTTTATCTGCTACATAGTCTGCATTTACATATCCATGTAGGCTTAGACTATTTTTTTAGCTAGCTTAGTCTTAGTGAAACACAATCCATGGCTTAGGGTTCTAGCAAGGTATCTAAAGACATTCTTCAGTCCTTGCCAATGCTCAAAGCCAGAATTAGACATGAACTTGCTTAAAATGCTAATAGCATGAGCAAGATCAGGTCTGGTACAGAGTGTCATAAGTTCCCCCAAATTGAAGAAGAAAGGAAGGCTATGCTAAAATACCCCTATGATACATGATGCTACCAACTCCAACATCATAGGGGTATTTTAGTATAGCCTTCCTTTCTTCTTTAGTTTGGGGGCACTTATCAGCAATCATCTAACGATGAGAACTTATAGGAATAGAAGTAGGTTTCGCCAATTCCTTATTGAATTGAATTAAAACCTTTCAAATGTAGCTTTTCTGATTCAGCCATAGTTTCCCTTCCCTCCTATTCCTTGTAATTTGCATCCCTAGCAACTTTTAAGCCTCTCCTAGGTCTTTCATTTCAAAGTGTTTACTCAGAGTAGTCTTTACTTCAATTATTCTACCTAGCTCCTTTCCAACAATAATCAAGTCATCTACATAGACTAGCATGAAGATGGCTTCTGTCCCTCCTAATTTTTTATAGTATAAGCAGTAATCATAGGCACTTCTAACAAAATTCATCTCACTAGCTATTTCATGGAATTTTTTGTTGCACTGTTTAGGTGACTTCTTCAACCCATATAGGGACTTCTGAATTAGGTAGACATAATCTGAAGTAGGCAGACATAATCTAACTTCTTTTTATCTACAAAACCAGCTGGTTATTTCATATAGATAGTCTCCTCTAGCTTTCCATATAGGAAGGCTGTCTTGACATCTATTTGATGGATTTCCCAGTCATAGACAATCGCTAACACTAGGATAAGTCTGATTGCCTTAAATTTGACTACTGGTGAGAATATTTCTTTGTAGTCAACCCCTTCTTTCTGCCTATACCCTTTAGCTACAAGTCTTGCCTTGTAGATTCTTGGTTTAGCTTCTGTTATTCCTTTTTTAAGCTTGAATAACCATCTGTTCTCTATCAATTTAACTTTAGAAGGTCTAGGTATTAAAGTCCATATCTTATTCTTCATTAGGGAAGAATACTCCTTTTCACAAGCTTCCTTCCACTATTCAACATCACTTCTAGCCATAGCTTCTTCAAAGGTTTCAGGAGCCTTCCAATCAACACCTTCAGCCACAAGGCAAGCATATTCAACCAAGTTTGAATCAAAGTACCTCCTATTAGGAATTATTTGTTTTAACTGTCTATCCCTTGTAAGTTGATAGTCTTGTATGCTTCTTTGTTCATCAACTGAAGTTGTTTGTGGGGTTTCTCTTTCGGCCACAACTTCAGCCACTTCTATCCTTGGTTTATGATGTGTTGAGCCTTGCATAGGTTCTACATCAATAGGTTATGGACCACCTTCTTCAGTTTATGGTGGCACATAAAAATGGACTGAATGGTTTAGTATCCCTAAATTCTCTTGAATTTCACTTTGAAGGTCAAAATTTTGTGAATTCTTGTTCAGCAGAGGGAATTCATCTTCCTTAAAGATGACATCTCTGCTTATGATTGTTTTGTAGACTCCCTTTTGGAGTTGTAAGAGTTTATAACCCTTTACACCTTTGGATATCCTAGGAACACTCCCTTGACTGCTCTAGGCTCTAATTTTCTCTCTTTCTGATGTGCATAGGCTGCACATCTAAAAGTCCTAAGGTGTGTGAGTTTTAGTTTCTTACCACTCCAAATTTCTTGAGGAGTTTTCTAGTCATTAGCAGAGGTTGGAAGCCTATTAATTAAATAGGCTACTATCCTAATTGTTCCCCCCATAGAGAATGTGAGCAACCTGAAGAGAGAAGCATGAATCTAGTCTTTTCTAGGAGAGTTCTATTTAATCTTTCAGCTACTCCATTCTACTGTAGAGTAGCTCTTACTATTTTATTCCTTAGGATTCCATTTTTACTGCAGTATTCCTCAAAATCTTTGTTCCAATACTCCAGTCCATTATCAGTCCTTAGGCATTTCAATTTCCTCCCAGTTTGATTTTCCATAAGAGTATGCCATCTTATGAAAATCTCCAGAGCTTCATCCTTTCTCTTCATAGGGTAGACCCAACATTTCCTTGATTTATCATCAATTATGGACATGAAATACAAATTCCCTCCTACTGTGGGGACTTAAGCTGGCCCCCATAGATCACTGTAAGCATATTCCATGATCGTTGTGGCTCTCTTAGTTCCCCTTTGAAATGCTGACTTGTGGTGCTTTCCTACACAAGATTCACATAACTCTAACTTTGTTAGGTTTTCTTCAGGGATTAAGCCTTGCTTAGAGAGATGGAGCAAGCTTTTGTTTCCTACATGACCCAATCTTGCATGCCATTGCTTGGTTGGTACAGGGCTTTCAATTTCTAAAATTTGATTTATTTCAGTTGTGCCTATAACATAGTATAAACCACCCCTCTCCACTCCTCTAATGATGACTTTCACTTCCTTTAGGATTTCTCTAAGTCCATCTTTAGACCTGATCTGAAAGCCTTGCTTATTAAACAAGCTTTCAGAAATCAGATTTCTCCTTATTTCAGGCACGAATCTGACATTGCTTAGAATCCTTCTTTTTCTATTGAACATGTTGAGAGAAACACTTCCTATGCCCTCTATTCTTCGCTACCCAGAATCTGCCATTTTAACTTTGGCAGTGACTAGTTCAAATGTTGTGAACTAGTCCCTATGAGGAGTGACATGCATAGTGCACTCTGAATAAAAAATCCACTCTTTACTAAGGTCCTCACTATCCTCAGTCACAGCCAGAATTTCATCTCCATTAAAATCTTCAGGTTTTTCAACATTTCCTGAAATTTCATTTTCAGCTGCCTTATCCCTCTTCTTTTTCCTACAATCCCTGGCACAATGTTTCTCCTTATCACAATAGAAGCATTTCTTCTGTTTGCCTTTTTTCTTCTTTTCATTTTCACCTTCCTTATAGTGTTTTTCTTTCCCACTTCCCTTTTGCCACTTTCCTTTCCTGCTATTTTTCTTATGAGATTTCTTCTCATAGTTATTCTCTACAAACATCAATTCAGTCTCTTTCTTAAAAGGATTCACTTCAACTATTTCTTCCATTAGAGAATCCAAAACCCTCCTTATAGTAAGTGATTCTCCACTAGGATGCTTAATTACCTTCTTGAATGCATTAAATTTAGAAGGTAATGCCTTTAGGATTACTACAGCTTGATGTTCCTCTGAAATTTTCTCATCTGTAGCTTCTAAATCTTGAACTAGCTTAAAGAAGTAGTCTAGGTTATCATCAAGGAGACTGAAGTGTTCATCTTGTAGTTAGCAAGATTGTGAAGAACTGTCATCATGTTAGGAAAACACTTCTTGGCAAACATTTCATCAAGTTTCACCCAAAGCTTCTGTTCAGTGTTACAATTCTACACTTTTCTTATCACTGTTGGTGATAAGTGAAGCATTAACTTGCAATGTGCAAGTTTTTGCATCTTTATAAGATTAGTTTCTAGGTCATACTAATCATCTATAGCATAATAACAGTCATATGATTCAAGAAGAGCATGCATCTAGAGTTTCCATATGGTAAAGTCTTCTTTACCAGAAAATACATCCATTTCCTTGCCTACCATGATTACTGAAGTGTAAAGAACTTAAAGAATTTTACTTACTGACTGTTCTTGATGAATCTTTGATACTTGAAGTGTCCAAGAAATCCCCCAGCAAGATTTTTATGGTCTGATACTACTTTTGTTGGGATAACTTTGCTTTACTGTTGATCTTTAAACCACAAGATCTTGATAAACTTATTATTTTGCAGATGTAATACAATTACTAAAAATAAAGAAGACTGATTTACTTGGTTCGATAGTATAAAACTATCTACTTCCAAGGTTCCCACTTCAGTAGTGAAGATTTCACTAAATGAAGAAGAAGAAGAAACCGGTTGCAGAGTTGAGTGATTTTTCTGAATCACTTGCAAGAGGTTTTAACTCTCCTAGTACTCACTGGTAAGTACTCTAGCTAACTCTCAAACCTTTTCTCACTCTCTTTCTGCACTCTCAAAAACCGAATACAATGTGAATTAGAAATATGAAGTTTATGTCTCTTTTGTGCCTAATGCTTTTGTTTCTTTTATAGCTGAAGAAGATGGCTTTCTGATGAGTTGCTTGAATAAGACATTGATCATGTGCCTCCATGTGCCTATTTTAATGAAACTTCTTTGTTGTGCGTATTTGTTATAGTTGCTGCTTTTTGCTATCTTTTGATCATGTTATACGACAATGTATTAGGATTATTCAAACTTGTACCAAAACGATTGTGTTCTGTATTCAGAGGCTTGAGTTTATTCATGTGTTAGTCACTTAGCTATATTTCTTGTCTTCAGCCGATAGAACTTTCGAGAATGCTTTTCCCTCTTCTCTGTTTGACACTTCAGACACTATCATGTTTCTTCTTCGAATCTTCAATTTCATTCCGTATTAGTTGCATCTGAGTGAGGATTGTTAGAGTATACGTGATCTCCATCATAGTTCATAGGTAAGATCACAATGGATGTATTGGTCTGAGAGTGTTTTACTCGCCAAAGTTATAAACTTAGGATGAAAATCTACCATAATTCTACCATTAGGGTGGGCTGAATGATTACTAATTATTGTCCAATTATTATCTAAAAATTGTAGTCCATTCACCATGTTCTCCTACTTTATTTTGGTCTCTACGAGGCCGACAAGATAAGGTCTATAAAGGGGGTCTATAAAGGGAGATGTAGTCCCTTAAAATTTTCTTTTTATTTAGGGAACTAAGACCCCTTACATTCCATACTAACAAATTCATCATGCCTTTATGGCACCAACTTTTTTCTTTTGACTTCCTATTTGATTTGCTAGTGCCAGAAATATCCAAGTTACTTCCTTCTTCCACCATCTTATTCTCTTTATCCTAGTTTCTATAGAAGAGTTGGCCACCTTCTCCTGGCCGCCTAGGGGGCCTTTAGTTCCATTAGCCTCACCATATATAATCTTAGGAGTTTCTTTAGATCTTTCCTCTTCTACATCTATTTCCTTTCTTTGCTATTCTCTTTCTTCTTTCTCCTTTATCGTTACCTGACTGTTGCTTCCCTGATTATTGGATTCATTGTGATTCTCCTCATTTCCTTGCCCAGATCTTCCTTCAATATGTATTTCAGTACTTGAATCTAACCTAGCCTTATTTATCTCCTTAAACACATCTCTCACCCTCATTCTTACATTTCCACATGTTCATTGTCCCTTTATTCATTGGATTCTAAGGGTAAGTCACCCTAATTTCATCCTCCACCACCATGTCACTCTCCCTATATCTCATAATTTTCACCTTCTCAAGTAGCTCATTTTCTAGTCCAAACTGCACATAAACTTTGTCAAAACATATCCTCCTCACTACAACAACATTCTTGTCTAAACTCATAGGTCTACCAATAGAACTGGCTATGTGGCTCAATCCTGCGGCTGACCAACACTCCAGTGGTACTTTATGTAAATTAGCCCATACTGGTAGAGTAACCAATTTGTTTCTATCAAAAGAAACCCCAAGTCTCCATCTCTTAACTACTATAGGTTTACCATACACATGTTATGGGCCTAAGTCGGTCACCTTCTGTGCCATTTCCTCAAATCTAAATCTGAATACGTAGAACTCATCTTCACTAACTAAAGTGTTCACCAAACCAAATCTCTTCCACGTTTGGTTGGCCCATCCTTGGGCCATCGAGAAAGCTAACCTTTTATCCACTAAGAAACCTATAACAACTGCTTGCCACTCTTTGCTCCAATAAAGGACTTCAATAGGTGGTAAAAATAGGTATAGAACTAAGATGTTATATAAGTTGTAGCTTCCTAAGTGGATATAGGTCATCTACCTCATTGGCCTAAGTTTGACTTGACACATTTTCTATTGTTATTGCAGGCGAATCACTCAGCTTATTGGCTTCTAGTAGTGGAGGGAAATCTGTCTTCTCAAGGTTGCTAGCTCACAACTCAAAGGAGGGGTAAGGATTAGGTATCGATAAAGTTGTTGAAGATGTTGGATGGTTAATGTCTGGAAGTTTCAGGCTTGTTGTTTATGGATCCAACAATGAATCCAGGGACAGTGGTGTATGGGATATGAGAGGAGTAGCCATTTAGTTACCTTTAACGGTAACTTCCTAGCTAGAATATCAAACAGGATATAAGATGATTAGGTGGGCTTCTTTTTTTGGTAAAGGATCATAGAGGTATGGTAGGAGGGGTTTTAGTAGAGATGACAGTGGGCTGATCCATGAGCCTAAATTCAGGTGTTTTTAATATGCCATCATTTTGCTTAAAAGAGTTAGGCATTAGGTAAGTTTTAAAAATTATTTAAAAAAATTAAC
This sequence comes from Erythroxylum williamsii, assembly GCA_027564335.1. Classification (NCBI taxonomy): domain Eukaryota; kingdom Viridiplantae; phylum Streptophyta; class Magnoliopsida; order Malpighiales; family Erythroxylaceae; genus Erythroxylum; species Erythroxylum williamsii. Next base: position 20,898,780 of record JANITW010000235.1, on the reverse strand, counting down.
GAGACCGACCCATTGCCATCCCTAGGTTTTAAAGAGATGTTAGAGCATCTCTCTCATCAATTTTTATATTTGATATTCATGCACAATTGGTAAGTTTGTATTTTACTTGCACAATTGGTAGGTTTGTATTTTACTTACACAATTGGTAAGTTCATAATTCTTTTTTCCATTTTTCTTAGTTCTCTTCTCTTACAAGTTTGGAAGAAACTCCTCTCCTCCAACATTAAGTTATCGATGGTATCAACTGTTGAGAATTTAAACCTTCCAAACCTACACCCAAGGATATTTAATAGACAAAAATAACAGAAAATAACAACACAAGAGAATTTACGTGGAAACTCCCAAACCGGAGAAAAACCACGGGTACCGAGAAGAAAATTTACTATGTGAAAAATTCTTACAATCACACAATTTTTCCTCTCACCCAATCCCCCAATACACCAACACACTTACAAAGAAATACATAAGACAAACTTTCCAACTCTCACCTCAAAAGAGGAATTTAACTAGAGTCAAATTTGTACTACAAATCTTTGACTTTGTTTGGTACACTAAACAAAGAGGTAGCCACCTCCTTATATAGGTAAGTGTCTTGTCCTAATTGTTGTCTCCAATCAATATGGGACACCAAAAGAGTCAAACCCAATATTGTGACAAGGCTTCTTTTCACATTCTGTTCCTAATTTCAAGGAGTTCCAGCCCTTGCTTCCTACACACAACAATCTTAAATTTCTGTAATCGTTTAGCTGCAAAGTCAAGATATGGAATGGAACAATTGAGTACGTATCAGCACTAAAGACAAAAAGAGTGTGGGAAAAACATGGGAGCTGCGTCCCAAGGAGCAAAAACATGGAAATGTGTTTGATGCTGTATGGCAGCATTAGGAAACATTATACATGTTGGATTTAAAAAAACAATCTTTTCTCCGACGATATGTTGAAAGAGAATAGGCAATTCCAAGCCTTCCTTTATAATTGGGAGGAAGCGTGCAACGAAAATAGGAAAGTTCAGCGGCCTTGCAAACCTTGACCTTTCAGCGTTCGAGACGGTAGATATGAACTTCACCAGTCTCATTCTCTGACAGTTTGTCTCATTTCAATTTCGGTTCCCACTCCCATTCACCGGAGCTTGTATATCTTCATTAAAGAAAAACTCTATATCATACTTATCCCATTCATATAATACTGTATTTAATTGAACCTTTAAATGTTGACTTTGACTGGTGTTGTATGTGTCCTTGTTATATATACCTAAATAACAATTCGAGCTCGCACATACCATATCTCTTAATATTTCTCGCCATCTCCTTTTAGAATAGCAAAGGGAAATAATCACTGCTGCAGCTTTAGGAGCAATCATGAATGCGCTTGTGGCAACCAACAGAAACTTCAAACTAGCAGCTAGGCTGCTGGGTCTGGACTCCAAGCTTGAGAAAAGTTTGCTCATTCCGTTCAGAGAACTCAAGGTGATTCCTGTAACTTATAACCATCAGAATTTATTGTAGGAAAGGAATGATAAATAACAAGTATGCTTTTCTCATACATTTTGTACAACTTGCAGGTTGAATGTACCATACCCAAGGATGATGGAACTCTGGCATCATTTATCGGGTTCAGGGTTCAGCATGACAATGCCAGAGGACCAATGAAAGGAGGAATCAGATACCACCCTGAGGTGGTTTCCATTCTTAAATTCACGATGTTGAATAACAAATATCACAACGGAACCAACTTGTCTACCATCTTTTCCAGGTTGATCCGGATGAAGTGAATGCACTGGCACAGCTTATGACATGGAAAACAGCAGTAGCAAATATTCCATACGGTGGTGCTAAAGGGGGGATAGGATGTGATCCGGGTGACCTGAGTATGTCTGAGCTAGAAAGGCTTACCAGAGTCTTCACTCAGAAAATACATGATCTGATAGGAATCCATACTGATGTTCCAGCTCCTGACATGGGAACTGGTCCACAGGTTAGTACCAGAACGTGGTTCAACAGAGTTCGTTTGATCTACCGTGTAACAATGCGCTTCGGTAGCAATAATTGATTGTTGTTCTTCTTCGGGACTTTGAAAGTTGAACTGATTCCAACGCATTCATGACCTTGCTTTGAATTTAAACAGACCATGGCGTGGATACTAGACGAGTACTCGAAATTTCATGGCTATTCGCCTGCTGTGGTCACTGGCAAACCTACTGTAAGTATATAAATTGATCCAACTTTGCACTGCAAATTTACCCAATTTCTTTCGAAGTTCACCATTTTGGTGATCGTGCAAAAGACTTATTTTCCTACTTCTTTCAGCTTATATTAGTCAGTCATTGGTCTAACATTTAGCTAATAACAAATATCAAGTTGCAGTATAACATGATTGCTACAACTAAATTACCATGATTTTACGAGTTTCCAGTAGAATTTCTTCCTCCCTATTTCCAAACCTTAGTCTTTTTTTATTTATTTGATAAATTAGGACCTTGGTGGATCTCTGGGTAGAGATGCTGCAACTGGACGAGGAGTGCTCTTTGCGACAGAAGCCCTGCTCAATGAACATGGAAAAACGGTATCTGGACAACGATTTGTCATACAGGTGCAGTTCATATGCTGGAGAAAGATGAGATATATATTACGCTTGGCCTTCTAATATGGTATCCCCTCAAAGGTACATTTCATTTAAGCTGATGATTGATAGATATGTTTGACTACAGGGGTTCGGAAATGTTGGTTCTTGGGCTGCTCAACTGATCAATGAAAATGGTGGGAAGATTGTTGCTGTAAGTGACATTACTGGAGCTATAAAGAACAACAAAGGGATTGATATTGCAGGCTTACTCAAACATGTCAAGGAACATAAGGGTGTCAAAGGATTCCATGGTACGGATGCCACAGATCCCAAGTCTATTTTAGTTGAGGACTGTGATGTTCTTATTCCTGCAGCTCTTGGCGGTGTGATCAACAGGTATTGCTTGCCAGGGAAAAAGATTTAACTTATCAGAAATATGAGTGAGAACATCAATTTCATTCAAAAATGAGAAAAGAAGACCTTTTGCTAAATTCATCTCTTGTTATTTGGTGGAAGGGAGAATGCAAATGACATTAAAGCCAAGTTTATAATTGAAGCTGCTAATCATCCAACTGACCCAGAAGCTGATGAAGTAAGTGCTTGGTTGAGGCCTAGTATTTGACAGACACGGGCTTAAAACTGCCAACATAATAAACTTTTACTACCTTTCTGACAGATTTTGAAAAAGAAAGGTGTTATTATTCTTCCAGACATTTATGCGAACTCGGGAGGAGTTACTGTTAGTTACTTTGAGTGGGTTCAGGTATAATATCTTACTGTATACCAGCTTGTTTTTGTAGCTAATTAGCGGGCAATTTGCATTGGTAAGGTACAGTTGGTTATGCCTGAACAATTTGTATTTCTTTCCTATACATTTTTGACAATTTTCTCAACCAACGTTCTAATACAGACAGCCAACAATCCTGAGTTCCTGCCGATAGCTATATCCTGTGTCTTGGGTTGATGAAGAAAGTCAATTTTTTAAGTGTTTGTTCATTGCAGAACATTCAAGGATTTATGTGGGACGAGGAAAAGGTGAACAGTGAACTAAAGACGTACATGACCAGAGGTTTCAAAGATGTGAAGGAGATGTGTAAAACCCACAATTGCGACCTCCGTATGGGAGCCTTCACTCTAGGAGTCAATCGTGTGGCCCGAGCAACTGTTCTTCGGGGTTGGGAGGCCTAAGATGATTGCTTGCTTTGCTACTCCAAACAAATACGGAGTTATAGTTTGGCCCCCTAATCTGATTAATTGATTGTTATCCGTCATTCCGTTGCCTTTAACCATTTTTTTTCAATCGATGTAATGGATTACGTATTTATTTCAACCTTGCGTTTTAAACACTTTGTGACAAGTCACAAGGTTCTGAGGAATATGAAGAGACGACTCACTGTAGTTCTTAGAAAATCCTACGACGAGCATAATATTATATCTAGTTTGAGGAATTGTTTCTTAAAGACGAAGATAGAAAAAGTAGACTTTGGTTTGACCCAAGAAAAGCCTCCGACTCTTTATGTTTTTCCGCCAACCGTACGTAGGGAAATGATTTACGGGGCTGTGTCCTTCACATCATCTTTTTAGTTGGTTTACCGTAGCATCATCTACCAGACTAAACTATACGGCGGTCTAGCTGCAAAACAAGATAATGGAAAAGGAATGGGAAAATCATTAAAAAAATGAAAAACGGGGAAGCAGCGTGTGTATCAGAATAATCGAAATACAGAGGGTAAAAATCTATATCATTCTAACATGCGGAGAAGGTTCCAAACTAACTAACTTAACTGTCAAAGATAGCTCTAATACGCTCTCTCAAACTGGTGAGTATATGTTATGTACTCCCAAATTGCGAAAAGAATCCCGAAACATAAGTGATGAAAGAGTTTTAGTGAAACAATCAGCTAACTGGTTGGCAAAAGAAACTGGAAGCAACACAATAACACTACGCTGTAATTTCTCGCGAACTACATGACAATCGATGTTAATGTGCTTGGTACGTTCATAAAAAACCAGATCCTGAGCCAAGTAAACAGCAAATTGATTATCACAAAACAAAGGCATCGGAACGGTAGGAGCCAAGAGGAATTCTCCTAGTAAATAATGAAGCCATTGCACTTCACAAGATACGATTGCCAAGACACGATATTCAGCTTCGGACGAACTGCGACTGACGGTGGATTGCTTCTTAGTTTTTCAGGAAATCAAGGAAGAACCAAGGAATACACAAAATCTAGTAATAGATCTCCTTGCGTCCCGACAAGTACCCCAATCCAAATCTGAATAAGCTATAAGGCAAAGATCATTATCGGTGGAAAAGAGGAGACCCGAACCAATGGTGCCTTTCAAATACCGTAAAACAAGATGAGCAGTAGCCAAGTGAGCAAAAGTAGGACAATCAAGAAACTGTGCCAATTGCTGAACAACAAAC
>JANITW010000235.1:20876404-20893691 GCA_027564335.1 Erythroxylum williamsii | reverse complement strand
AAATCGGGAAATTGTCATACATGCATGTACATACATATGCTCGTGCAATAATAATCATTTATCAATAATTTATAGAGAATGCATGTGCAAATCAAATTATGCATGCACCCAATCCTAATCCATCTGAATTACCAATATGCCCTTCACCTTGGTAACGGGATGTTACATAAAATGCCCTCTAAAGCTTTGTAATAACTTATGTCTTTCATGTAAATGCAAGAGAATTGAGTTGTAAAGTATTCTTTGTATATATTGCTTTAAAATGTGTTTTTTTATAGTTTGAAAATGAATAGATGAATTATGGGTTGGCATGGATTGGTATGGAGTTGAGAGATTGAAGAATGTGGAAATTGAAGTTTTTGTGTGCAGGTGTTGGAAATTAATTGAAGGTTGATGATTTTTGGCTAGTTAAATTTTAGGGGAGATGTTGTCCAAAATTTTTTTTAATGGGCAGAAGCTTCGACTGGGTTTTGACCCTCTTAGATTTTGAATTGGATTGAAGGATCTTCTTGAAGATTGTATTTCATTTTTAGAGCTTTCCATTGGTATATGATATGTCACTTTTGGACTTAGGATTAAGAAGTTATAAAGTTTGAAAGAATGCTATTACTGTTGAAAAAGAGTTTGTCCAGGCAGTATCTTTGGAAGGGTTTTACACTTCCTTAGAGCCTTCATAGATTTTTGTATTCTTCATGAAAGACGTAGATGGTCAGTTACTCTTTCCATTGAGGTATGATATGCCATTTTTGGGGTCAAAACTAAGAAGTTAAGAGGTTTGGAAATATTCAGTTACTATTTGTATGGTCGTTTTACTGTTTGTATGGTCTTTTTATAGGCAGTAGCTTTGAGAGAGTTTTTACCTCTTTTAATAACTAAATTGATTTTTGCTTCCTTCATGAAATTTGTAAATTATCTTTTTATCTTTCCATTGAGGTAAAATGTGACGTTTTTAGGCTATTATGTTAAAAGATATGATTTTTCAAACTTTTGGCATTGTGTAGGAAAATTTCAATTAGGGCAGTAACTTTGAAGTAACTTTTGATCCTATTAAAGGCCAAATTAGTTTTTAAATCCTTATGGAAGTTGTAGAGCTTCCTTTTACCTTTTTATTTATACCAAATTTATGAATTTTGGATTTCGGGGTGAAGAGCTAGGAATTTTCAAAGATTCAGATATTTTTAATTCGCTTAAATTTTTTTATATAATTGATTTTCAGCTCGCGACTGCGAGCGCCCTCGCGAGGGAGAGGGCCTTGTGCCCACAAACAAGTCGCGATCGCGAGTGGCCCGAGCGCTAGCGACGACATTTGCGTGTTTCTGATTTTAATTTCTTTTCTGATTTTTCCTTTTTCCAAATTAAATCTCATTCCACTCTTTGACTTGTAACTTTTTTGCTTGACCTCCAATTTACTCGGTTTTCAAAGCATTGGTTTTCTAAAAGAAAAAAAATTTCTACCTCCCTTTCATGCAAACTTAGAGCTTTCGGGATTAAATTGATATTTGCGGATTTATTCAAAGTGAGACAATTATGTCGACATATTAAACATGCTTCCGTATTTCTGTGATTTTTTTATCTAAAGGGCTCTGATTGAAGTGATTTTTGGTTCTAATTATTATAGAGACATGAAATTTCATTTTAGCTTAGGAATTGGATTTAATTTTGGGCCCTAAGCATATCATTTTTATTGAGGAAGATTAGGGTGAATTTATCAAGATATGTTCGGGAGTAAGTGAAATAAGTTTGATTTGAGTTTCTTCTGTGGTGAGGAATTCCTCCCTCATGGGATGCGCGACCAGATTTCACGTAAGACGTCGGACACGTGTCTCACCAGGGTGGGGTTCCAACACTTATGGTATCAGAGCGTTTCAGTTGAGGTCTGGGTTTAGGGAGAAATTTAGGGTTTTTATGCCCTATTATGCATTCTTTTAAAATCAAATTATTTGCATTATTTACATTGTTTTGCATTGTTTTAAATTATTTTAAATGACTTTTAAATTGTTTTGCATGATTTAAATCATTCTATACACTTTGAAAATTGTTTTTGCATGAACTAAAGTTTTTCATTGGTTTTATTTTGAAGGAGTAAATATGCCACCTCGGAGTAGAATTCGAGGAGCTCAGCCTTACTCTAACTCTCGCTAGGGGAACACGGATGAGTTGCATGTCCCACAAGATGCGGGGACACACTCTGCTTCTGGCTTAGAGGCACTTAGTGTGCTAACTGAGGAGCCTCAACCTCCTCCTCCTCCTACTATGCCTACGATGTATCCGTAATTCTTCCAAGCCTTTGCCCAGGCTTTCTCCTATGCCTTGGGCCAAGGATCACAGGCTCTAGTGCCAGCTCCAGTGGTTAGGGGCGGGCAGTATGACAAGCGACGGAAGTATAGAGCGGTGGACTTTAACGGTACCACCAATCCAGAAGAAGTTGAATCTTGGATGAAGAGGACAGAGAGAGTCCTAGTCTAGATGAAGTGTTCAGATGAAGAGAAGCTGGAGTATGCAGTTAGTTTACTGCAGGGAGATGCTCTCCACTGGTGGGAGTCAGTGCCATAGAGTCAAGTTGTGCCTCCAGTGCTGACATGGAGGGATTTTGGAGAGGTTTTCAAGAAAAAGTACCTTTCCCGGGTCTATATATAGGAGAAGGCTAGAGAGTTCTTGAATATGACTCAGAGGTAGATGACTATGAGCGAGTATGAGCTGAAGTTCACTTAGCTATCTCGATATGCAGCTCACATTGTGGCCAGTGAAGAAGACAAGTGCCAGAATTTTGAGGGGGGCCTCCACTTGGGAATCAAGGAGAAGGTAATTATCCACAATTTCTGTGATTATCAGCAGCTGGTGGATGCTGCACTCCAGGCTGAGAAGCTGGAGAACATTAGACAGGAGGTGAGCAGAAAGAGAAAAAGTAGAGAGCAGTCATTCAGGAGAGGGGGTAGTGTTCAGAAAGTTGACAGGGGTGAGAAGAGTGCCCGTACTTAGAGTCAGGGTGGCAGTAGTGCCCCTCAGTAGAGCAAGCAGTTCAGGGCAGGGACAGTACAGGCCTCCTCAGTGGGAGGAAATAGCATAACAGAGAGGAGCAGAAATCAGAACCCCCAATGTGAGCACTGTGGGAAGCTACATCGAGGTGAGTGTTACAAGCTGTTGGGTGCCTGCTTCAAGTGTGGAGAGAAGGGACATAAGATTAAAGGTTGTCCTCAGATGACTAGAGGGGAAGGATCTTAGCCATAGGCTCCGAGGAGAGCAAAGATAGTGAGGACTAGGCCAGCTCTTGGGGTGGGCAGCCCTGGGTCAGTCAGGAAGCCTATTCCTCTGGGGAGACCAAGAGGACAGGCATAGGCTAGGGTGTTTGCTATGACACGGGAGGAGGCCACAGTCGCACCGAAAGTTGTTACTGGTATGGCTCAGCTATTTCATTCTGATGTGTATATTCTATTTGACTCTGGTTTCACGCATTCCTTTGTTTCTGCCAGTATGATCGTACCTGGTATGCATTCAGTTCTATTGGATAATTTTCTACTTTTTAGTACTCCGTTAGGGAGGAATGTCATTGTTAGTTAAATCTTTAGAGATTGTGAGCTTGTTATCAAGGAATTTAGTTTGGTAGTGGATGTGCTACCTCTAGATCTGAAGGGGTTGGATGTTATTGTGGGGATGGATGTAATGGAGAAATATCGGGTCGAGCTTGGTTGTGGCCTAAAGGAAATGGAGTTTGATCTGGGTGATGGTCAGAAAGTAGTTTTCAGAGGGGACATAAAGATATCACCGCCAAGGCTTGTTTCAACTTTGTTAGCTAATAAATTGATGGGTAGAGGGTGTGAAGCTTTCTTGGCGTGTGTTGTTGATACCAGTGTTAAGGAAAGCAGGGTGGAGGATATTCCTATTGTGAGGAAATTTCCTTATGTGTTCCCGGAGGAGTTACCCAGTTTGCCACCGGAGAGGAAAATTGAGTTTGCTATTGACTTGACTCCCGGGACGGTCCCTATTTCTATTTCACCTTACAGGATGGCTCCAGCTGAGCTAAAGGAGCTTAAGGAGCAGTTGGAGGAGTTTTTAGAGAAGGGGTTTATTAGACTGAGTTCCTCACCTTGGGGAGCACTGGTCTTATTTGTTAAAAAGAAAGATGGAACCTGGAGGATGTGCATTGACTATAAGAGGATCAATAAGGTGACAGTGAAAAACAAGTTCCTTTGCCCCGGATAGATGACTTGTTTGATTAGCTACAGGGAGCAATGGTCTTCTTTAAGATTTATCTCAGGTCTGGCTACCATCAACTCAGGATTAAGGAGTCCGGTGTGAGTAAGACAGCCTTCAGAACACGATATGGGCATTATGAATTTTTGGTCTTGCCTTTTGGACTGACCAATGCTCCAGCTGCTTTCATTGATCTGATGAACATGGTCTTTAAGGAGTTTTTGGATCAGTTTGTGATCGTATTCATCGATGACATTCTGGTGTATTCAAAGAGTGTAGGAGAGCATGAGGAACACTTGAGGATTGTATTGCAGAGATTGAGGGAGAGGGAGTTGTATGCCAAATTCACTAAATGTGAATTTTGGCTACATGAAGTGGTCTTCCTTGGTCACATTATTTTTTAGAATGGGGTGCATGTGGATCCAAAGAAGATTGAAGTAGTTGTGAATTGGCATGCCCCGACGACAGTGACAGAGGTGAGGAGCTTTCTGGGTTTAACAAGTTATTACAGGAGATTCGTGGAGGGTTTCTCCATGATTGCCGCTCCTTTGACCAAGTTATTGAGAAAGAATCAGAAGCTTGTTTGGAGTGATGAATGCCAGCAAAGTTTTGAGAAGCTCAAGCACAGATTGACTAGTGCTCCAGTTTTGGCTTTACCCACAAGAGAGAGGAGTTATACGTTGTATAGTGATACTTCTAGAAAGGGGTTTAGATGTGTACTTATGCAAGGAAATAAGGTGATAGCATATGCATCACGGCAGCTAAAGTCTTATGAGTTGAATTATCCAACCCACGATCTGGAATTAGCAGCTGTGATCTTTACCTTGAAGATCTGGAGACATTACTTGTATGGAGTTCAGACTAGGATCTTTACTAATCACAAGAGTCTCAAATACCTGTTGAGTCAGAAGGAGCTAAATTTGAGACAGAGAAGGTGGATTGAACTGCTTAAAGACTACGACCTGTTGATTGAGTACCATCCAGGCAAGACAAATGTTGTTGCAGATGCTTTGAGCAGGAAGCCTTCCATAGCACATGTTCAGACAGTTTATCTGTCGCTATTGGAAGAGATGGCTAAGCTCAGAATCGGTTTAAAGCAGGTGGAGTCTGATTGTGTGGTTACTACTTTTAGGGTGAGACCGATCCTTAGAGAAAAGGTGAGGGAGTTACAAGTTCAGGATGCAGAACTGAGTAAGCTACGGGAAGAGATTCAGAAGGGTAAGAAATCTGACATGGTGGTGAGTGATGATGGACTCCTGACAGTCAGGAATAGGCTTTGTATTCCAGATGTCAAGGAGGTGAAGGATGAGATTCTAGATGAGGTGCACAATGCGCCTTATGCTATGCACCCAGATAGCACCAGGATGTACAGGGATCTTAAAGAACATTTTTGGTGGTGGAGAGGGATGAAGAAAGACATGGCCGACTATGCAAGTAAGTGTCTAGTGTGTTAGCAAGTCAAGGCTGAACACCAGGCACCTTCAGGACAGTTAAGGCCATTATCCATTCCTGAGTGGAAGTGGCAGAAAGTGACTATGGACTTTCTGATGGGGTTGCCCAGGACCAGTAGGAGGCATAATGCCATATGGGTGATTATGGATAGATTGACAAAGTCAGCCCATTTTCTGGCAATTAAACAGACTGATCCTCTACATGTGCTAGCCAAGAAGTATATTGATGAGATTGTGCGATTGCATGGGATCCCGGATTCGATGGTGTTTGATAGGGATCCTCGATTTACTTCAAGATTTTAGGGCAGTTTGCAGGAAGCTTTAGGCACTAAGTTGAGTTTTAGCACCGCTTTCCATCCTCAAACAGATGGACAATCTGAGAGGACCATTCGGACACTTGAGAGAATGCTCAGGGCATGTGTGATGGATTTTAGAGGAGTATGGGATGAACACTTTCTATTGATCGAATTTGTTTACAATAATTCGTATCATTCAAGCATTCAGATGGCTCCATATGAAGCTCTATATGGGAGGAGATGTAGGACACCAGTGTGTTGGGATGAAGAAGGAGAAAGGAAACTTTTGGGTCCAGAGTTGATTCAGCTGACAGTTGATAAGGTCAACTTGATTAAGCACAAACTAAAAGCAGCTCAGGACAGGATGAAAAGTTATGAAGATGCACACCAGAAGGAGATGGAGTATCAGGTCGGCCAGAAAGTTTTTCTTAAGATTTTTCCTTGGAAAGGGATTCTGAGATTTGGAAGGAAGGGTAAGCTAAGTCCAATGTATATAGGGCCTTATGAGTTATCACAGATTCATGATATTTTTCATGTTTCTATGTTGAGGAGATACCGATCAGTTCCTTCTCATATCATTCAAGCCGATGAAGTTCAATTGAGTGATGATTTGAGTTATAAGGAGCTTCCAGTGCAGATTTTGGATATAAAAGAAAAGGTTCTCAGGAACAAAACAGTGCAGCTAGTAAAAGTCTTATAGCGGAACCATTCGATGGAAGAGGCCACGTGGGAGCCATTGGAAGCTATGAAGGAGAAGTATCCTCATCTCTTCATTGATTCAGGTACGAATTTCGAGGACGAAATTCTTTTAAGGAGGGGGGGAATGTTAGGTCCCGATTCCTCTTTCTTATTAAATAAGCTTGTTTAATTTATTTTGAGGTTTAGTTTACCTATTTTCTTTTGGTTAGAATAATTTGGGATTTTTAGTGCTTAAGTTAATGAAAATTAAATGAAGGGACTAAGTTTAAATTAGAGTTTATTATGTTGTTAGAAATTAAAGGAATAAGATGGTTTGGGGCCAATTTGGGTAGATTGCTTATGTTTTTAGAGATTAAGGCTTACAAGAAGGGGCATTTTAGTCTTTTAGATTTATTAAAACAAGAAGGAAGGAAACAAGAAGGCTTTGGGTCGTATGGATGAAGTAGGAGAAGGAAATTTTCAAGTAATAAAGAGGAAGGATGAAACTACGTAGTTTTGGGGACTTAGGTTTTAAAGTAAGAAACAAGTTTGCTAAGTCATTTGAAAGTCATTTGAAAGGAAGCTACGAAACTTACAAAGAAAGGAAAAGAGGGAGACCTTCGGTAGAGATAAGAAGAAAAGGAAGAAGAAGAAGAAGTTAGGGCTTTGTCAAATCTTGGTTTAGAAAAGTGATTTTAAGAGTTCTTTAAGAAGGAAGAAGAAAGAAGAAGGAGTAATTTTCCATTAGAGGCAAAAAAAAAAAAAAAAAACAGATTTCATAGGTGGTTTCTAAGGTGAGATATTTTCGAAATTCCTTGAAATCTTTGATCAGTTTAGGTTCTAATAGCTTAGGAAAAGCATGGGTATGGTTGTGTAGGTTTTAATTCATGCTTTCATTTCCTAAGATGTGCCAATTTTGACATCTCATGTTAATATGGGATTTTTGTGCTTTGATTAAGGTCAAGAGAGGCAATTGAAGTTAGAGGAAAGGCAAATTGACCAAGCTCAAAGCTAATGGAATTAAGGTGAGTGATTTTTTAATAATTGAGTTAATAAGCATATTAGAGATTTTGTCCTAAATGCCATTTTTTTGTTTTCCAATGACTTACCAATATTTTATTTATCACTCTTTGGGATGCTTTAAACTTGTATTGTGTATCTTTTGCATGGAAATGTTTGTAAAAGTGTTTATCAAGTGAAAAAGATTAGAACATGTGATTTCGAAAAAATGCCATTTTGGGTGATTATGTGTGAATAATGTGAAATGCATGTTTATATGTTGTGGTGGTCCCTTAAGAGTCAAGTGCACTTGTCTATTTCATAGGCTTCTCCCGCCTGCCCGCTAGTGACCTTAGAACTCCTCACGGACTCCCATAAGTTCACGGCTAGACATGACCGCTTCACGGGAATGTGTAGTACGTTCCGTTTGGATCCACCCAAACCATCCTCTATGTGTTTATGTGACATTGCTATGTAATCGTTACTTTTGTAAATGTTTTAACTCAATTGAACTTGATGAGGAATTCTTTATGGAAAAAGTGTTTTTTTTGTAAAATTGCTTTGAAAAGAAGTTGTTTAAGAATTTTTGTATGCTTATTCTTAGTTATTAAATTGTTACCCACGGAGCTGTTAAGCTCACACCCCCTTTTCCCCTCCACAGGGTACGAGCGAGAAAATGAGTAAACGCATCGGAATTGAGGCATTACTCCTATGCTTTTTACTTTTGAAGCTTTAATTGGAAACAAAGCTTTAGATGCATTTTGGATCAATGATCTTTTTGTAATTTGCACTTTTGATACTTTTGATGTATTTGGGCTAAAATGCCCTCTAAAGCTTTGTAATAACTCATATCTTCTATGTAAATGAAAGAGATATGAATTTTTAATGTATCTTGTGCATGTTTCATAAATATGTATTGTTGTATGGTTTGAGATTGTCAAGTAGAGTAAGATTGTGGTTGCTGCCATTTGAGTTAGTCTTTAGGATTATATGGATTGATTTGGGAGTTGGGAGATTGAAGTGTGGAGATTGAAGTCTTGTGTAGGTGCTGGAAATTTTGGTTGTGTATTTGAAGGATTTTTGGCTAGTGAAATTTTAGGGGAGGTGCTGTCAAACTTTTCTAAAAGGGCAAAAACTTTGACTGAGATTTTAACCCTCTTAGAGTTTGAATTGGATTGGAAAGTCTTCTTGAAGATTGTAGTTCATGTTTATAGCTTTCCATTGGTGCCTAATATGTCACTTTGGGACTTAGGAATAAGAAGTTATAAGGTTTGTAAGAATGCAGTTACTGTTAAAAAGGGTATTGTCCAGGCAGTACATTAGGAAGGGTTTTTTACTTCCTTAAAGCCTACATTGATTTTTCCATTCTTCATGAAAGATGTAGATTGTCTTATAGTCTTTCCATTGAGGTATAATATGTCATTTTTGGGATTAGGAGTAAAGAGTTATGAGGTTCAGAAAGATTATGTTACTGTTTAAATGGTCATTTTATAGGTAGTAGCTTTAAAATAGTTTTTACCTCTTTTAGAGACTGAATTGATTTTTTCTTCCTTCATGAAATTTGTAAATCATCTTTTTACCTTTCCATTGATGCAAAATGTGACATTTTTGAGCTATGGTGTTGAAAGATATGATTTTTCGAAATTTTGTTATGGTATAAGAAAATTTCAAATTAAGCAGTCACTTTGAAGAGATTTTTGTTTTCCCTAGAGGCTAAATTGGTTTTTAAATCCTTCATGAAAGTTGTATAGTTTTCTTTGAGCTTTTTATTAATACCAAATTTATGAACTTTGGATTTCGGTGTGAAGAGTTATAAATTTTTAAAATTTCAGGTGTATTGATTTGTTTAAAAAATTTTAATATATATATATGTATAATGCCTATCTCGCGGCCTTGAGACCGCGAGGCAGAGGGAGAAAAGCCATCGTAATATATATTCTAATTTTTCATTTTTATAAAATCCACCCTCCTTTCACTATTTTATTTGTAATTCTTTCGTTTGACCTCCGATTTTCACGATTTTTAAAGCATTGGTTTTCAAAAAAACATTTCTACCCTTTCAATCAAAATTTAGAATTTTTGGGGTTGAGTTGAAATTTATAAATTAAATCGAAGGGAGGCAATTGAATAGAGATATTGAATATGATTCCGTACTTGGGTGATTTCTCGATTTATAGAGATCTGATTGAGGTGATTTTTGGTTCTTATTATTATGGAGACATGAAATTTTCGTTTTAGCTTAAGAATTGGATTAAATTTTGGGCCCTAAGGATTTAAATTTTCAGGAGGGAACTTAGGATGAATCTTTGAGATCCGTTCGAAGGTAATTGAAATGGGTTCAGGTTTATAGTTTGATGTGGTGGGGAATTCCTCCCTCGTGGGATGCGCGTCCAGATGTCACGTAGGACGTCGGACACGTGACTCTCCAAGGTGGGGTTCCAACACTTATTGTATCAGAGCGTTCCGGTTTAGGTCCAGGTGTAAGAAGTAATTTAGGGTTTTTATGACCTATTATGCATTCGTTTAAAATTGAATTATTGCATTGTCTTGCATTGTTTTAAATTGTTTTACATGACTAAATGTTGATTTTGCATGATTTGAATCGTTCTATACAATTTGGAAATTGTTTTTGCATGAACTAAAGATTTTCACTGGTTTTATCTTGAAGGAGTAAATATGCCGTCTCGAAGTAAAACTTGAGGAGCTATGCCTCGTTCTCATTCTCGCCAGGGGAGCACGGATGAGTCCCATGTCCCACATGATGCGGGGACACACTCTTCTCCTAGCTCAGAGGCACCTAGTGTGCAACCTGAGGAGTCGCCGCCTCCTCCTCCCACTATGCCTTCGATGGATCCACAGTTCTTCCAGGCTTTTGCCCAGGCTTTCACTTATGCCTTGGACCAAGGATCACGGGCCCCAGTGCTAACTCCAGTGGCTAGGGGCGGGCAGTATGACAAACTGTGGAAGTATGGAGCGGTGGATTTTTACGGTACCACCAATCCAGAAGAAACAGAATCTTGGATGAAGAGAACAGAGAGAGTCCTGGTGCAGATGAAGTGCACAAATGAAGAAAAGTTGGAGTATGCAGTCAGCTTACTGTAGGGGGATGCTCTCCACTGGTGGGAGTCAGTGCCACAGAGTTAGGTTGTGCCTCCAGTGCTTACATGGAGTAATTTTGGGGAGATGTCCAGGAAGAAGTACCTTTCCTGGGTCTATATCCAGGAAAAGGCCAGGGAGTTTTTGAATCTAACTCAGAGGGAGATGACGGTGAGTGACTATGAGCTAAAATTTACCTAGCTATCTAGATATGCAGCTCACATTGTGGTCAATGAAGAAGAAAAGTGCCGTAAGTTTGAAGGGGGCCTCCACCTGGGAATCAAGGAGAAGGTGATTATCCACAATTTTTGTGATTATCAGCAGTTAGTGGATGCTGCACTCCAGGCTGAGAAGCTAGAGAACATTAGGCAGGAGGTGAGCAGGAAGAGAAAGAGTAGAGAGCAGTCATCCAGAAAAGGGGGTAGTGTTCAGACAGCTGACAAAGGTGAGAAGAGCGCCCGTACTCAGAGTCAGAGTGGTAGTAGTGCCCCTCACCAGAGCAAGCAATTCAGGGCAGGGACAATACAGACCTCCTCAGTGGGAGGAAATAGCAGAATAAAAAGAAGCAGGAACCAAAAACCCCAATGTGAGCATTGTAGGAAGCTACATCGGGGTGAGTGTTACAAGCTATTGGGAGCCTGCTTCAAGTGTGGAGAGAAGGGGCATAGGATTAAAGACTGTCCTAAGATGACTAGCAGGGATGGATCACAGGTTCAAGTTTCGAGGATTGCAGAAACTGTGGGAACTAGGTCAGCTGCTGGGGTGAGCAGTTTTGGGTCAGTTAGGAAGCCTATTCTTCTAGGGAGATCGAGAGGGCAAGCACAAGCTAGGGTGTTTTCTATGATGCGGGAGGAAGCTGCAGCCGCACCGAAAATTGTTACTGGTATGACTCAACTTTTTTAGTCTGATGTTTATGTTCTATTTGACTCTGGTTCCACTCATTTCTTTGTTTCTGCAAGCATGATCTTAACTGGTATGTATTCAGTTCTTTTGGATAACTTTCTGCTTGTTAGCACTTTGTTAGGGAGAAATGTAATTATAAGCCGAATTTTTAGAGATTGTGAGCTTATTATCGAGGGATCTAGTTTGGTAGTGGATCTGCTACCTCTAGATCTGAAGGGATTGGATGTTATTGTGGGGATGGATGTAATGGAAAAGTATCAGGCGAAGCTTGACTGTGGCCTAAAGGAAGTGGAGTTTGATATGGGGGATGGTCAGAAGGTAACTTTCAGAGGGGACAGAAAAATATCACCGCCAAGGATTGTTTCAGCTTTATTAGCTGATAAATTGATGAGAAGTGGATGTGAAGCTTTCTTGGCGTATGTTATAGACACAGGTGTGAGTGATAGCAGAGTGCAGGATATTCCTATTGTGAGGGAATTTCCTGACGTGTTCCCAGAGGAGTTACCCAGTTTGTCACCGGAGAGGGAGATCGAGTTTGTTATTGACTTGGTCCCTGGAGTAGCTCCTATTTCTATTCCACCGTACAGGATGGCTCCAGCTAAGCTGAAGGAGCTTAAGGAGCAATTGAAAGAGTTGTTAGAGAAGGGGTTCATAAGGCCGAGTTCCTCACCTTGGGAAGCATCGGTCCTGTTAGTCAAGAAGAAAGATAGAACCTGGAAGATGTGCATTGATTACAGGAGGATCAACAAGGTGATGGTTAAAAACAAGTATCCTTTGCCTCGGATAGATGACTTGTTTGATCACCTGCAGGGAGCAACGATCTTCTCTAAGATTGATCTCAGATCTAGCTACCATCAACTCAGGATTAAGGAGTCTGATGTGAGCAAGACAGCCTTCAGAATACGGTATGGGCATTGTGAATTTTTGGTTATGCCTTTTGGACTAACCAATGCTCCAGCTGCTTTCATGGATTTGATGAACAAAGTCTTTAAGGAGTTTTTGGATTAATTTGTGATAAGGTTCATCGACGACATTCTGGTGTATTCAAGGAGTATAAGAGAGCTGAGGAACACTTAAGAAATGTATTGCAACGGTTGAAAGAGAGGGAGCTGTATGCCAAATTTACTAAATGTGAATTTTGACTACATGAAGTGATCTTCCTTGGTCACATTATTTCTGAGAATGGGGTGCATGTGAATCCAAAGAAGATTGAAGCAGTAGTGAATTAGCATGCCTCGACGACAGTGACAGAAGTGAGGAGCTTTTTGAGTTTGGCAGGCTACTATAGGAGATTCGTGGAGGGTTTTTCCCTGATTGCTGCTCCTTTGACCAAATTATTAAGAAAGAATCAGAAGTTTTTTTGGAGTGATGAATGCGAGCAAAGCTTTGAGGAGCTGAAGCACAGATTGACTAGTACTCTAGTTTTGGCTTTCCCCACAAGAGAGGGGAGTTATACAGTGTATAGTGATGTTTTCAGAAAGGGGTTAGGTTGTGTACTTATGCAGGGAGATAAGGGGATAGCATATGCCTCACAGAAGCTAAAACCTTATGAGTTAAATTATCCGACCCATGATCTGGAATTGGCAGTTGTGATCTTTGTCTTGAAGATCTGGAGGCATTATTTGTATGGGGTTCAGACTAGGATCTTTACTGATCACAAGAGTCTCAAATATCTATTAAGTTAGAAGGAGCTGAATTTGAGACAGAGAAGGTGGATTGAACTGCTTAAAGACTATGACCTGTTGATTGAGTACCATCCAGGCAAGGCAAATGTAGTAACAAATGCCTTGAGCAGGAAGTCTTCTATAGCATATGTTCAGACAGTCTATCTGCCGCTATTGGAAGAGATGGCTAAGCTCATAATCATTTTGAAGCAGGAGGAGTCTGATTGTGTGGTTGCTACTTTTAGGGTGAGGCCGATCCTTAGAGAAAAAGTGAGAGAGTTGTAGGTTCAGGATGCAGAACTGAGTAAACTATGAGAAGAGGTTTAGCAGGGCAAAAATCTGGATGAGGCACACAATGCGCCTTATGCTATGCACCCAGGTAGCACCAGGATGTATAGAGATCTTAAGGAGCATTTCTGATGGAGAGGTATGAAGAAAGATGTGGTCGATTATGCAAGTAAGTGTCTAATGTGTCAGCAAGTCAAGGCTGAACACTAGGCACCTTCAGGCCAGTTAAGGCCATTATCCATTCCTGAGTGGAAGGGGCAGAAAGTGACCATGAACTTTCTGATGGGGTTGCCCAAGACCAGTAGGAGGCATGATGCCATATGGGTGATTGTGGATAGATTGACAAAGTCAACCCATTTTCTGGCAATCAAACAGACTGATCCTCTACATGTGCTAGCCAAAAAGTACATTGATGAGATTGTGAGATTGTATGGGTTCCTGGATTCGATAGTGTCTGATAGGGATCCTCGCTTTACTTCAAGATTTTGGGGAAGTTTGCAGGAAGCTTTGGGCACTAAGTTGAGTGTTAGCATTGCTTTCCATCCTCAGACAAATGGACAATCTGAGAGGACCATTTGGACCCTTGAGGGAATGCTCAGGGTATGTGTGATGGATTTTAGAGGAGCATGGGATGAACACTTGCCATTGATTGAATTTGCTTATAATAATTCATATCATTCAAGTATTCAGATGGCTCCTTATGAAGCTCTATACGGGAGGAGATGTAGGACTCCGGTGTGTTGGGATGAAGAGGGAGACAAGAAACTTTTGGGTCTAGAGTTGATTCAGATGACAGTTGATAAGGTCAACTTGATAAAGTACAGGCTAAAAGCAGCTTAGGATAGGACGAAAAGTTATGAAGATGCTCACCGGAAGGAGATAGAGTACGAGGTCGGCGAGAAAGTTTTTCTTAAGACTTCTTCTTGGAAAGGGATTCTGAGATTTGGTAAGAAGGGTAAACTGAGTCCAAGATTTATGGGGCCTTATGAGATTCTGGAGAGGATTGGTCCGTTGGCTTACAAGTTAGCATTGCCTCTTGAGTTATCACAGATTCATGATGTTTTTCATGTTTCTATGTTGAGGAGATACCGATCAGATCCTTCTTATGTCATTCAAGCTGATGAAGTTCAGTTGAGTGATGATTTGAGTTATAAGGAGCTTCTAGTGCAGATTTTGGATACAAAAGAAAAGGTTCTCAGGAACAAGACAGTGCAGCTAGTAAAAGTCTTATAGAGGAACCATTCGGTGGAAGAGGCAATGTGGGAGCCATTGGAAGCTATGAAGGAGAAGTATCCTCATCTTTTCATTGATTCAGGTAAGAATTTCGAGGATGAAATTCTTTTAAGGGGGGAAGAAATGTTGGGTCCTGTTTCCTCTTTCTTATTAAATAAGCATGTTTAAATTTATTTTGAGGTTTAGTTTGCCTAATTCCTTTTAGTTAAAATAATTGGAGGTTTTAATGCTTCGGTGGATGGAATTTTAATGGAGGGATTAAGAGTTGATTAGAGTTTTGTATGGAGTTAGTAAAAAGTAAAGAAATAAGATGAGTAAGGTCAATTTGGGTAGATCACTAAGGTTCTTAAAGTATAAGGCTAATAAGGAGGGGCTTTTTAGTCTTTTTATTATCATTAAAAGAAGAAGGGAGGAAACAAAACCTCAATTTCATTAGTGAGAAGGAAAGAAACGAAAATTTTCAAGTAAAAAGGAGAGAGTGAGTTTTTGGTGGAAAAGGAAAGAAGAGAAGAAGAAGAAGAAAAACAGGGTTTCAGTTTCCTTGCTTTAGAAGAAGGTTTTTAAGGGTTTTTCAAGAAGGAAAAAGGAAGAGTGTAACATCCCGTTATCGATGGGATGTGTACAGTTCATTGCATACGTCATTGGCATGAGCATTTATTATAGAATTTGTATTAAATTGGCATTCGTACGTACATACATGTATGACATATTTTCGACTTGATTTGGATTTGGAAATGATTAGGTCATGTGTGAGAATTAGGTCAAAATAGGCTCGAGAATTGAAATTGAGTTAGAAATGAGGTTTAGGAAAATGAATTGTGAAATTGGAGTATATGGTTATTAGTTTTCTATTTTTGAGGATTTATGGGAATTTTTCTAGAATTTTCGGAGCAATAGGCCCGGACCGAAAAATTGATTGATGACTGATTAATTGGATTTCCGGTTCCGAACTTGATTAACCAATGGCTCAGACAGGTTAGAAATTTGATTTGAGAAATTAGGGATTTAGCCATTTGAATTCGGGAGAAAATAGAATTTGAAATTGGTTTAAGGTTGTTCGGATTCGGACTGGTGGCATTTAATTAGCCAAACAAGCCCTTAGAACTTTGATATTTAACCTAACTCTTTTGAATCTCTTTGTCTTCCACGATGCAATCTTTTCTTCTTTCCTTCCATCTTCGTGGATTGTTGCTTGGAGTCTCCTTTGGGCTGTTTTCTTCTATTGTCTTGAATCAATTCCTTTAGATTGAGTTAGAAAAGAAGAGTTGAAAATGGGTTTGTTGAGGTTTCGCCGTGGGTGTTGTTGATCAAGGTTTGGTGTGATTCTTGGAGATTTAAAGCTTTTAATCAAGTAAGTTACTTCTTTCCTGCTTTATATAGTTTGATTTGTTGATTCATAAAGTTAGATTGATGATTTAACTTGAATATTAAGAGATTTGGCATTAGGGTTTCCGAAAATGGTTTTCGGTGATTTAGGGTTGAAATTTTGGGGATATTGATTATTTGATGAAATAGGAGCTAAAGATTAGTTGTATGATGTGTATAGAATTATTTAGGAGTGATTGGTGAGGAGAAAATCTGGATTTGGAACTGATTTCTGTCGAAAATCTGGGAATTTCTGGGTTTTCTGGGCGTGTCTGCGATTGCACGCCGCGACGTGCGAAGAACACGCCGCGGCGAGCAAAATCGCTCCGCACGACGCGACGTGTGCTGAGGCGCGCTGCGGCGAGAAGGATTAGGCGCACGACGCGACGAACGCGTGCGTACGTCGCGACGTGGGATGCGCGGTTCGCCGCGGCGAAGGAGCAGATGCCGCGGCGAGGAATGCAGATTTTTCCGAAAATGGAATTGAGGTTTTAAACATTTGGGATTTAGGCAATTGATGATTCAATTAGCTATAGATTAAGTTCAATTTGGAGATTACGAATTTGGGAATTAGAATTTGAGATCGGGAAATTTGGAATTGTGTCGGAAATGTCATAACACGTATAGTACGTACATTATTCGATTCATATGCATCATTGAACATTGAAATTGATATAATTAGTAATGTTATTTGTATTTTGATTGTTATAGCGGCTCAAGTGGATCGCCGATCGTCTGACATAGGCGAGACTTCCCGGCAGTAGCTCGGAAGTTCTGAGGTGAGTAACCTAGTTGGTTCCTCAACCTTTACGTGTTTAATTTCATGCAATATGCCATGTGAAGTTAAGGATGGATTCTATGTGTTTGATTTGATTGATTTCGGACCACAGGTGTTCGAAATATTGGAATGTGCTATAGAAGTGTTAATTGTGTGTAAATTGTCATAAATGATTTCAAATGATGAGAATTAGGTATATGAGGTTTTCACGTGATGCATGTATTATCAATTGGACATGTGCATACATGCATAACAGTACGATCATATAAAAGGCAGTTGTGACCGGTGTAGCCACCGTATCCAGAGCTTTAAGCTCAACGCACAGGGCTTCGTGCCCAACGATTT
>JANITW010000235.1:20692460-20708051 GCA_027564335.1 Erythroxylum williamsii | reverse complement strand
CTATGTGATCTTCACTTCAACTTTCTTAATTCAAAGAAACGTGTACCACCCAAATACCTCATCATCAGCTCACTTATATTTTCATATGACTAACGCAACTTGAACAAAATACCCCACTGCAGATTTTTTCCAACTTCCGTGCACAGTTAAACACTTTCTATAATTAGGAGATATACACATATATTAGAAGATTTCAAAGAATCACTAAATATAGGAGGAATATTCACTGTCCATCATCAAGGTGCCACATCATCACAGAATCATGTTCATTATCACTGTGCCACACTTACACAATAACGAAAGAGCTACAGATAGAATTTTTTAGGATTTCATCCTTATCACGTGTATCTCATAGATTCCTTTTTTAAATCAAACAAGGAGGCAATAATTACATAAACTTTTAATAAAACACAAACTCCATCTTTTATATGTCCAATTTAAAAATGCTAAAATCAAGTAAAGAATATATAAAATATATTCTAACATATAGCTTCTATATCGAAGTTCCTGTCACAGACTCGATATAGATCCGGTTTATACTGATTGAGATTCATTTTTTACCCAAACTTTGATTCATTGATTTAGTTCATTTATTGAAATACTTCATTATCTTTATCCAAATCAAATTATATAATTCAACGGTAAATTATTTTAAAAATAAAAAATATAATTAATATTTGTCAACAAAAATATCTCTTGTCTGTTCCACGTCTCGACTCGGACCCTTTCTTTATCGCAAGTTAATAAAACGCATAAACTGGCTTATAATCCCGTTGATTTTGAAATTATATTTCTTTTTTTTTTATTCTTCGCGAATTCTCCTTCCACTTTCTTCACAGTTAAAGGCTTCAAGCATGCACTTTCTATCTCTTGATCCTTTCCGTATTTATTTAAATTGAAATAGCATGTTTTGTTATGATAGATACTGTCCAGAAGCTGCCACTCGGAGTTTATCAGGTGTTGTTTTGGTACTGAGGTGTTAACTGTTTCTGTTCTTCCAATGGTGATGCTTGAGACGCCGGAGGCTCGTACAGCCGACGCGGATTGCGGTAATGCTGTCGTCAATGGCTCGTCATCTTCGGACCTGAATCGATCATGTTGTCGGAGGCCGAGCAACGGAAACTTGATCGGAGACGTGAAAGATTCGGTAGCCGCGGTGGGTGATTCCGAGTGCGATAGTTTATCCGCCAGGAAGAGCCTAGAGGAGGAGATAGATCCGGCCGCGACGGTTGCGGAAACGGGCGATGCTAATGTGAACGGAAAAGAGCGGGGAGGAGGTGACAAGGAAAAGATTGAGGATCGCAGTGAAAAGGATTTGAAGTTTCTGTATCGGCCGACGATGCCGGCTCATCATAGTATCAGAGAGAGTCCGTTAAGCTCCGTTGCGATATTTAAGCAGGTAGCGAGTTTCTTGTATTTTTTTAACGGATTATCTGGTTAATTTTCAACGCATTTTATGTGAATGGTTAAAATTCAGTTGGTCTCGTATTTTCAAAAGCAACTTATTGTTTTTGAGGTATGTGGTGATTCATACACTCATTGGTTTTGTTTAGAAGTTTAGTTCATTTTTATAATTGCATTTTGGTTAATTACATTTTGTTGTGGGGAAAGACCATCAAGTAAGTAAGTGCAAAAAGAAAATAGCTTTATTTTTCAGTTCTATGATGGCAAGTGAATTAGAAAGTGACATGCACCAAATGCCTTTTTGCTTTAAATTTTTCATTTTTATAATTGTATTCGACTCTAACTTAATTGACCCTTTAAAATTATTTTTACCAGAGTCACGCAGGTCTCTTCAACCTCTGTGTAGTGGTCCTCGTAGCTATAAACAGCAGGCTTATCATTGAAAATTTAATGAAGGTTTTCATCTCTATTCACAAATAATGACTGGTTTGCAATGTTTTGGACTTTCCTTTCTATTCTTTTTTTTTGGTGCGTGAACTTAAAAGGTGATGTCTTTCTGCCCAATTTACAGCTATAGAGTTTGTTTGAGGGGCTTATCTTGTTATTTTGCAGTATGGTTGGCTGATTAAGACAGGATTTTGGTTTAGCTCAAGGTCATTGAGAGATTGGCCCCTTTTTATGTGCTGGTAATTTTCCTAGAGCATTACACATTTCTTCTTTAAGTTTTTGATTTTTGGTTTTTCCGGTTTTAGTTCATATTTAACTAAAAGCTTTTGGTCTTATGGCCGTCCTTGCAGCCTTACTCTGCCTATATTCCCTCTTACTGCTTATCTAGTTGAAAAGTTGGCGTATAGACAGTGTATAGCTGACCCTGTAAGTTTTAAACTCTTGACTGCTTAATATAATATAGAGGACATGATTTTCTGTTATTGAAGTTGTTCAAGTTTAAATATGAGTTTTATGTTGCAGATTGTTGTTATACTTCATATATTCATCACCACAGCAGCAATTTTGTATCCCATTTTTGTGATCCTGAGGTCTGTTTCATCTCCTTTTTGCTTTCAGTTACCATCAAAAGGTTGGATGCCTAGAACTGTGTGTTTATCTCATAAGGGTACCTCATCACGTGCTTGTTACTGATTTGCTAATTTTTGTGATCTTCAAGGAGCAAATCATGTCATCCACCTGGTGATTTGCTGTTGTCTCTTCAAATAGGATTGAAATTTCATATGTTGTAGGACTGTTTAGGTTTGGGGAGAAACAGTATTATTTTGCATTTTCTCGATCATCATAGTCATGATTTTTCTGATAGAATAAACATTTTGGTATATGAAATGCTCAAAAGGTGCAAGTTGGAGTCCTGAAAAATTACATTTTGATATCTTGCAATTTATGAGTTTTTTTGCTCCTGTTATCCTTGTCCATCACAAGTTCATCATAAGATCTGTAGTTGTCTTTCAGTGCTGGAGTGTTCTTTTTTCAGCAAATTTGAAAGGGATATGAGGTTCTTACAACAAGGTAGTTAGAATTCAATATTAATTTGATCTAATCCCTTCCAGCAAGTAGGTAAAATTAGACAATTTGAGGAATGATACGTTTATAACCTTGTAAGGGATAGTTTTTAGAATGTGGATTACTGACTTAACTGATCTTTTCCTTATGCCAGTCTTTTGTTGGTTTTACTGCTTCTTTTTATATTGATTATCTTTACTATTTTTAGTTGACTCATTTTTGTGGGAAAATACTTGAAAATTAGGATTTTAAGATCAATCATGTTTTAGCCGATCATAGTTGAAGTGCATTAAATGGCATTTATAGAATACCCTGATCCAGTGTAAAGATATCTGTATAATTCATGTTAGAATGTCACATGATTGTTCCGCTACTCTTTTGTTCTTAGTATCCATCAGTTGAACATCTTTTTCTCGAAGTGTATTATTTCTATCTTATTGCAAGAATGCTAGTGGAAATTCTCACTTTTTTCATTTTTTTTATCATGCAGTTGTGATTCTGCCTTCTTGTCTGGTGTTACGTTGATGCTTTTTGCTTGTATTGTATGGATGAAATTGATTTCTTATGCACATACAAACTATGATATGAGAGCAATTGCCAAATTAGTTGAGAAGGTGAGCATAGAATTTGCTCTAGTATTTAATAGTTTTGTGCAGCTCTGACATGTTTCCATTTGATTGTCTGCACCTGCCTAAATGTAAAACGTGTAAAATACATTTGTGTGCTTCCTGACGAAGTTTATTTCGGTAATTAGTTAATAATTACTAGAAATAAATCCTTGTCCCTACTCCTAAAAGAAGTCCTAGAAAAAGAAAAAACAACAAAAAAGTGAAAGAAAAAGAAAAGCTTGGATGGCTATTCTATCTTTTGCACCAATTCCTGTGAATGTTTGTCTTTGCAGCTATCTTGATGATTAATTGGTTCTTCCATGCTCAATCATTTCATATAGGGAGATACATTATCCCATTCTATGGATGTGGATTATACCCAAGATTTCAACTTCAAGAGCTTGGCATATTTCATGGTTGCTCCTACATTATGTTACCAGGTGAACAGTTTTTCTACAAGATAACAAAAAGATTTTTTTCTCTCGTGGCTATTGTAATTATAACAAGTGATACTGACTTGTTATGAAAATGTTTAACTCATGACATTTGATATCTCTTAACTAGTTTGGGATTGGTTTTCCGCTGTAAAGGTGCTTGTGAGTGGATGATTGCTATAGTGTGCGGGCACAAAGGAGATTTATGGCTGGGGATGTTGCAATAATTCATGAGTTCTTGCAGTAAAATCCTTGATATTTGTTGCATGTTCATTAATGATTTGTAGCATCCTTGCATACACCCATGTATGTAATCTTCAGCTTTATTTTTGTGTACCATAATGTTGAAACTAATCTAATTTACCTTTCATATTTTATGATTTATGTCAATTAGAGTAGGAACTTTCTCTTGCCCTGTTCCCACCAAACTTGTAAACAATGCAAATTAGGCAATATTTTATGCCCTATTCTATGTTGTCATCATCACCACATTATCTAATCTTAATTTCTATACTTGTTTGTAGCCAAGCTATCCTCGTACAGCTTCTGTTCGGAAGAGTTGGGTGGCACGTCAATTTTTCAAGTTAGTAATATTCACAGGATTGATGGGATTTATAATAGAACAAGTTAGTAGAGTTTCATGTGACTATTGGAGTTTCACATTCTTTCATTTTTTTCAAGGGAGCTTCGCATACCAAACTGCTGACATTATTGGATGTTTGCAGTATATCAACCCTCTTGTTCAGAACTCACAACACCCCTTGAAAGGAAATCTCTTATATGCCATTGAGAGGATTTTGAAGCTATCAGTTCCTAATTTATACGTGTGGCTCTGCATGTTCTACTGCTTTTTTCACCTGTGGTGAGTTTGCTATTGATAATTAACGTAGATTCTTATAGCTTTATGAATCTAATCAAATTAGAGAAGTAACTTACTCTAATCAATTAAGACCAAAACTATTAGCGCAGAAGTGATGCTTATACATTGCTGTAGGAGGTTCTGATCCAATGGGTTCTGTAAACCTTCAACAGAATTGTTTGCTTTTTCCACCTTGAATCCAGACCCTTCACGAGATAGTTTGGTCTTAATTTCTCTACCCATCACTTTAACCTGATTGGGACTGGAGTTAAAACTCTTGGTCTTCAATGCAGCACAGTACTTGGATCTTTCCTCCTGTGCTGGTCACTAACCCCTAATTTTGAAGAATTTTAAACTATATTCTCCTAATTAAGAGTTGCGTTTTCTTTGAAATGAAGTACTAGGGGTAGATTGGGTGAATGAGTATTTTATTCCACCTCTTTTTATCCTTTACCTGATGAAAGGGATGTGCATGCAATTTCTCTAAAAACAGGCTAAATATTCTTGCTGAGCTCCTACGCTTTGGTGATCGTGAATTCTACAAAGACTGGTGGAATGCACGAACGGTTGATGAGGTAAGGTTTTATGCATGGGAAAAGTTTCCTTTTGGTTGCATTTTATCATCATTCACTCTAAATCTGGAAATGTTGTTTCTTGGCTCTGGATGTCTGTCTCTCATCAGTATTGGAGATTGTGGAATATGGTATGCTTCTTTACCTAGAATTAATTTCACTTCATCAAATTGCTGAATCCATGCTGTTTTCATTTCCATCAAGCCTGTTACATAAAAATATCTAGCCTTTATATGTTTAGATATGATGTTCCTTTTCTGGGCTTTTCATATGTATGCTTTATATTTTTTGTGATCAGAGTGAGAAACTATTGTAATTAACCGTTGAAAATATGAAACATAGATTTTGCTTTGTTACGCCTCCTACTACTTTGGGAGCCAGAAAGGCTTGATTGCTTGCCCTAAGTTTTTGATTGTTCTGTTAATCTCTTCATTTGTGGCCCTAGTTTTTGACAAAGAAGCAAATATAAATATTCAGTTATCTATGCACCATAAAGTTTATACCATTCTTGCCATGTGTTTGCACTTGGCCTGTTGCTTATGCTAAAAATTAAAAGGATTTTGTGGTATGCAACTGGAATTCTACATTTGGCAAATTGTTCTCTAAATTGTCTGAGTTATTTATATCCCTTGTTCTTATGGGAAAGGATTTATCAATGCCTTGATTTGAGGAGGGTGTCCATGTCAATAGTTGCTTACAATTATGATCATCTTTTGTATTATCTAGACTATTACATGATAACCATTCTCGTTGTGTGTGTTCAGTTTGCTTCTTATTCACATTCATGAATACAATGTGCTAGGAGAAAGAGTGTGCATGTGTGTGTGTGTGATTGGTTTGGACATTCTAAATGATGGTAGCCTCGTTAATGTCAGCCTGTTCATAAGTGGATGATTCGGCATATCTATTTCCCGTGCATCCGCAATAAAGTGCCCAAGGTTGGTTGCTTCTCACACCTGCTTTCTGTAGTGCTTGATCCATTATCAGCATAAACTGATTAATCTTTTTGCCCTATGCTAACTCTTAATTTTTTAATTGTTTTAATTTTCACCTTTTGGAAATATAGTGTCCCTGTTACTTTTGTATATATTTATTCATATGAAGGATTTTGAGTTTTGCAACTCATTCTTTTGAAATCTTTTTTCCATAACTTTTGTCCCCTTTTTTCTAGTCCATAGGAAATTAATGGAATGATTTCATTTTGAAATCCTAATTTGAAGTGGTTCTTTTGTTCTTCAGTCAGAAAGAGGGAATTTCTTCAAATCTAAGCAATTGAGACATCCGAAAACTATTTTTAATTCATGTATGGAAAAGACTTGTTTTATCTCACTAGTTTGATAATTACTTGTTAATGTTAGCTTATCTTCTAATTCATCCAACCCTTAGGATTGCACTTCAATTTAATCTTACAAACCTTTTGCTTTTCGGTTAGATTGTGCTGCCAAAATCCTTTAGCCAGTTTTGCTGCAACTAAATATAAAATTTTAATTTTTTCAACTAGAGGAGCATTTATGTCTTTGGTTACAAAATACATCTTTGGGTTTTAGCTTGCATATTCTTTTTGTCTTTTGATAAACTTTGGGCCGTGCATCTCAGCTGTTGGAATCTGAAATGCTTGCTACTTTAATGAATTACAATGTTTATCCTGTTATAATTATGATCAGCTGTTTATTCAAAGATTATTTGTGCATCTGATATGTTTTTGGCATTAAACTCAACTAATTCTGAGACCTTCCTCCTATTCTCACTTCGGTTTACCTATTTAAAATTTTGAAAGGTGAGCCTTTCGTTGGTATAAATATGTAATTGTGGTATGGATGGATTTCATTTTTAACATAAACCAGATCCCATATCTTCATATGAGTCTTGTTAGATAGTTTCTTTATGGAATGATGCAGGGGCTGGCATTACTCATTGCCTTCATGGTTTCAGCAATATTTCATGAGGTATAATTCAGTTAGTTCTGATATGCTTTTTGTTTGAACTTCCTTTTGATTTATAACTCATTTGAGATAGTTGGTCTTTTAGAAATCTGATTTTCTTTTGGCTAGTTATGTTCTAGATGTTTTTTGATAGCTAGGAAAAAAAAACTTCTCAAGTCATGTTTGCTGACATTTAAAGGAAACTCTGCTGTAGAGCTCTGATTCTCAGTAGACTCCAATTCAAGTAAGAAAACTCTAAACTTTATTCAAGAACCTAGAATCAGATTGACACCTCAAAGAATTAACTAGTTTTGAATATGAATAATACATGTGAACTCACAAATACCGTCATTACGATCTAGAAGTGGTGCGGTAGTTTTCTGCATGGCTCCATTTTCACCTTGTTCTGCTTATATATGCATGTAACACCTTTATCTATTGCAGTTGTGCATTGCTGTTCCTTGCCACATATTCAAGCTCTGGGCTTTTATTGGAATTATGTTTCAGGTAAGATCATTTTGATAATAAGTGAATTTCAATCCTACCTTTTGGGATAATTTGAAAGTCTCTCGCCTCACCATGTCCCTCCTCTCTAGAAATGATCCCCACCACCACCAGTACTAGTGTGGCAGAGAGAGAGATAGAGAGAGAGGGAGAGGAAAAACGTGCCACTTTTGGAAAGTAGATCATGGTGATTAATGATATGGGCTTATGAGATCTCTATCTATTTACTTGTCTCGTTCAGGTTCCATTGGTTGTGCTCACAAGTTTCCTTCAGAATAAGTTTAGAAACTCTATGGTATGTCTATCTTATCCCTCAAAGCTTAACATCATGCTTATCCAGTCCTACTCTGTTGCTGTATTGAACATATTTGGATGTTGAATTTACAGGTGGGAAATATGATCTTCTGGTTCATATTCTGCATTCTTGGTCAACCCATGTGTGTACTTTTGTATTACCATGATTTGATGAATAGGAAAGAGAGTTGAATCAAGACGATCAGACTCATGGGATAAACCTTTAAGGTAGTTATCCTGGACAACGATGAACTGCAGCAGATCAGTTGCTTCCATTTATATATTACGTTGAAATCGCACAAAGCAGTACTTTTATCATGATAACTCAATTAGTCCCAGAAATAGATCAGCTTCTTGATTAATCATTGTATCAGAAGTGTAGAAAGGATAAAACAGGCTGGAACAAACAACAGTTTGATCATGTTGAGAAATTGTAAATGCTTGATGATATGCATTCTTGTCCCTATTTCATCTTTGTGGATTGCAAACTCAATTTTTGTTCTGAAACATTAAGATCTTGATAATAAGCATGGACATTGAAGAAAGAGAAGCCTATGTTTGTCATGTAAACGGTTAAAATTAGGAACAACATGAATGAGGATTTGGTTGAACTGACTTTTAATATAACAATGATACTCGATGTACATCTCCAAAATCATTGTGAATTTTATACATCTACCCTAAGCAAGGAACTGGATTCTAGCCTTCTAGGTGGGGGAATCGGTTGGTTTAGATGTGATATGTTAGGCCTAATGTAAACTCTTCTTTGCTTTTCGACGTACGCAATCCGCTGAAGTACGTTTGTCAGCTTTTTATCTTGCCCTTTGGCCAGGGACTTAAATTTTGCAAGATACAGCTTGCAAGTCGACAGTGGTTGGAATATGAATGTGACATTTACAAAATTAGCAATAACTTTTCAAACCTGTCTAGCATGCCGACTTAGGAGTCCATGTCTGTCATTGAATAATAAAGATTTTAAATTTAGAAAATTCCTAATTTTCAAAATACTAATTATTACGACGATTGGAAAAGAGCTTCGTCATCGTAACAAATGTTTCATGTAAGTATGTTAGGTAGCATTCTTAATTCTTTTTCATTTTTCTTTGATTTAACAATAGAGTGATTGCTCCCCTTTACAAGTTTGAAATTAGCCAAGTGCTGAATGCAATTAAGAGGAGGCAACGGAGGTTGTACAAAAATTGGAGGGAAGTGAAGCGGATATGTCAAAGTTAGCTCTTAATGAAGTAGTGACTCAGAATAGAAGAATTTGGCGTGATCGGATAAGGATAAAGGATTAATTGTTCTAGTAACCCAATCTCCTTACCTAATGAATGACAAAGAGGGATGAACTTTATATTATACTAGGTTCTCGCAGATCTATCCTCCTTCAGGTAGTCTCCATCTTTTTCTTTTTTATTGTTTCTGTATACCACATCATTATTATATTGTCTCATTTATATACAGATCTACCGGAAACAGCTTCTCTACTATGTAGGGATAAGGCTGCGTACTATCAGATCACTCCAGATCTTAGAATTTCAGACTAGGTGATAATGATGATGATTTTAGTAATCATTACACCGTGACAACAGAAAAAGAATAGAAGAAATTGGGATGGACAAAACTGAAAACACAAGATGCATAATGAGGCTACTTTACTTTTGTACCATGGAGTTATTTCATAGGCAAAAATAAAAAACATTTCAAGCGGTAGACTTCATGTATTCGTTTTCTAAAATCATGGCCTATTCTTAATTTCTAGAAAATTAGAGGACGTGCAAATCTTAATTGTTCAATCACATTTCACACCGAAGCAAAAACATTTGAAACGACGATATATCTGTTACAACCATTTTGTCAAGGTTATATAAAAACCAAACTGCGGTCAATTTATATGTCTGAAAGGAACAAGCACACCACAAACTCATCTTGTAACGTGTGACTTTATTAGAGAGAGAAACGGGAATTGATCAATGAGCATGGAGGATTTCAGATCCAAGTCATGTAGAGATGCAAGGAAAGAAATACAGAGCCACTGTGGAGCATCAGCAGGACCCTCCTTCTCTGGTTCTATGCAGGATCTAAGATGTTACAGCGCTTCTTATGCTTCTTCTGTGTATCCAACACAGACCCAGATGGGCAATACCGGTGATGTCAAGTTCAAGAAGGGCAGGTCTACAAATGGGTCAGTTTCAAAGAGCTGGAGTTTCAATGATCCTGAAATGCAGAGAAAAAGGAGGGTCGCCAGTTATAAGGTTTACACCGTAGAAGGCAAAGTTAAAGGGTCTTTCAAGAAGAGTTTCAGATGGCTCAAGGATAGATGTTCTAGAGCTGTTTATGGCTGGTGGTGACTCATTCACCGGTAATTGACTTTTGATGGCTTATCGGTCTATACACTATCAATTCTCCCCTGCTTTTTTCCGTTT
Source organism: Erythroxylum williamsii (assembly GCA_027564335.1). Classification (NCBI taxonomy): domain Eukaryota; kingdom Viridiplantae; phylum Streptophyta; class Magnoliopsida; order Malpighiales; family Erythroxylaceae; genus Erythroxylum; species Erythroxylum williamsii. Next base: position 20,697,516 of record JANITW010000235.1, on the reverse strand, counting down.
TCATGCTTCTTTCTTATGTATTGTACTACTGCTTAATTTTCAAGTGTATGATGAAAAATTCTTGAGTTGAAATTGTTGAAATTTGTTACACGATTAGTGGTGCCTTTTCTTTTCCCTTCTTTAATTGTTTTGTAACATACAAGTCTTTTGTTTTTAGGAGTTTATACGGGCATTGAAGTACTTTTCGTTAAAAGGTGCTGTCTTTGGTCTAAAAGTTTTCATCTTTCAATATTTTTCTCATTTTCTTTGTATGATTGTGTTAGTTTGATGTTGCAATGACTATGATTGTTATGGGAGCGGAGGATTTAGTAGAGGTTCATTGAGCTAATGACTCTTAGCTTTGACATGAATTCTTCTGCTGGATGTAGGCATGAATTTTTCTGTTATTTTCTCCCGCCCGTGTCTGCAGAATTCTTCGTTTCTAGCATAAAACAAGTGGCTCATGACATTGGTAGAATTACTCTTTAATAAACAGCATCTTGCAGGGAAAGCTTACCCCTCATTCTGTCTTGTGCTACTGTGCCTGTGTAGGGCTTAGTTTTCTGGAATCAATTTCCGCATATAGCTGTCTTGAATCATTATTTCATTTAGGAGAAGCTACCATAGAGTTTTCCTTGCAATTTAGTTAAACGGTATCTGTAACAGTCTGCAATATTGGATAAGCTTTGGTTTGTACTGAAATGAAAGAACAGTCAGAAGATCCTGTAATTATGAATACTGTTTTTTATATGCCTATAACCAATGTATAGAACAAGACCTAGTTTGGAAGAAAAATAAAAACGTTATTACTCCCTCCGATTCATAATAAATGTCGTTTTAGATACATTTTAATTATTTAAAATAAGTGTCATTTTTTACTTTGTATGCATGTTTATTTTTTTCTTCCAAAATTAACTTTTCATTTCTCTCTTATCTTAATTATACAGATCACAATTTTAAGGCAAAATTAATCTTTCATTTCTCTCTCATCTTAATTAATAAGGGTATATCTATAATTTTATTAACTTTCTTAATAAGCATGTATTTTTTTAAAACGACACTTATTATGAATAAGAGGGAGTAATAATCTTACACTCTCCCCTGAGAAAATCAGGTTTATATACATAGTGAACTCCTAACTCACTTCCTAGGCGGCGGCGGCTAAGTAAGGAAAGCAACCAAAAACCAACTCTCTAACAGAATGTGAACTGCATGCAATAAAAAAAATTAAAAGAAAATGAATTAAAACACAAACATATTGGACAGCCACTCCACAGTTCCAACCATTTTGGATTATCTAATTTCGATGATAGTCTCCGGTTAATGTTTTGTTCATTGTTCATTAGCCCAAAAGTGAAAAAGAATTTAAAATCCCTAATTCCTAATTTCGGTACTCAATCCACACATTGCATGTTCTTCTGTCTTATATTTCGTGAATAAGTGATGGTGGCAGTGAAGTAACAAAAGTGGTGTATCGTTTTTAGAGTGTAAAATAAGTAATGTATGAACATTTTGTTTATTTTTTTCATTATTGAATAAAGATTTGATTACAAATTTTGTGTAATTGATAATCCCTAAAGTTTAAAGGATCTCATCACTTTAACCACCAATTTTGAATCCCTCAAAACCACGTAGCAAATACATTGGGGACTCAATTTTATAAAGGGTTAATTATATAAAAAGAATGCAAACTTTACTCAATTTTATATTATTAGCCTAAACTTTAAAAAGTAGTACTTTCAATTTTTAACAAAAATAGTTTGATATTAAATTCTCTATTAACTTAGATGACTTTGCGAGTTACATCATACTAGTATTTTTGCTACAGTACTGATACATATTGCAATTGTGTCACGTATGAATTTATTATTTAATAAATTAAAAATATCAAAACTCTAAAATAATAATGAAGTAGAACATATGAAGGAATATACATTTAGTGTTTGTGCATTTAATAATTGAAAGGTCAAATGTACAAATTTGCACGGTTGCAAATATGCAATATGTGTGCAACCAAATGTTCATGTATTTGTACTTAATTCATATGCATTTCATTATTTATATCTAATTCATTTTTTTCTTCATTGCATGGATGTCTTAGTAGGGACTTTTGAAGGTTGACAAGGACTTACTCTCTCAAGTAAACTATAGGGTATATGCTAAACATGTCTATGCTAATTGAAGAGTTAGTTAGAGAGGTAATGACTTCAAGATCTAGTTACAGATTAACATTTTGTTTTAAATTTGATGACCAGTTACAAATATTGGAGAAGGATTTTTTATGCACTGTTTAAATATCCAAAAGAGACATAATGTAAGATATTCTTAAAGCTGAAATAAAAAATGATTGCATTGATAAATGTGTGTAACCTTTAATGGTCAAATTTTAAAAACAAGATTAAAGTGAACCATTAGTATATTGGAACATATCAAAAAATGGTGATGAATATAATACATCAAAAGAGGAAATATGTTTCAAATTGACATCATAATCTTGCACCTAACATAGTTAAATTGGAAGAGAATAAGGAAGAGAGGTTTAAATGCTATATTGACTTAAATGAGTGGACATGAAATAGAGCATAAAGCATACATATTTTATATGTAGTTTTTAAATGGGACTTCACATTTAGAGATTAGGGCTTGACAAGAACACCATGTCCCCATATGGTAGCAACCATTTATCGTAGTAAATTAATTATTATTGAATATATTAATAAGTGTTATAGTAAGAAACAATTTATACAATCATGTGAGTAATCCCGTCAACCTTTGAATGGTAAAATATTTTGGCCATCATATAAATTTGTATAAGTTCTCATAGTAAAGAGGTTATTTAGTCTCTAAAAACAAAAGAAGAAAGAGAGGTTTAAATAACTAAAGATAGAAAAGATGGTTTAGGCATAGAAGGATTATAAGATATACTAAGGGCAATATTTATAGGCATAACCAAAGAGAGTAGACAAAAGGTATCTCAATTAATTTTGATTATGAAATTTGCATAATTAAAAGTTTTCATTAACATCTTAATCATTAACTAATAATGTAACAAGGAAGAGACATTTTTAAAATGATTAACATAGCTAAAAATACAGAAAATAATCTCTCAAAGCTTACAAGTGCAAGAAACATCACCTAATCAAGCTAACTAGTAAAATAAATTGTTTATAAAGAGAGGTAAAGGCCTAAAAGTTAGAGGCCAATAGAGACAAATTCAAATGTAAATCAAACAAACAAGTTAGTGATAATTAAAGATAAGAGGAAGAGTTACACAATAAGGAAGGGTTTCAAAGCCTTCAGGTTATGGAGTACAATATAATGAAACAATCGCTCTAATAGAATATCATGTAAGTGTCGTATATTATTAATAAAGAGCATGATTATGTAAATTATGTTGTGATTCTTGTACAAGATAGACATTCAATTCATATATTAACTCCTAAATTACATTCATGAATAATCACTCAAGAGTTAAGTTGTGCCACTACATCATCCACAAATCTTAAAAAGAAGAGGCTTAGGCAATCCAGAAATTAGAGACATAAAATATTGCATAAAATATCCTTCATTTTTTAAAGATCTATAATAATGTTATTTTTTAAAATGTAATTGAGGACATTACAATTTTGGAAAATTTTCTTAGACAAGTTAATATTGTCAATAATGCTATTACAACACCTTTAATGTTATAGACATTCATTTTATGAATATTATCAATTCATGTATATGTATATGTACCTATTTACTACCTAGAACTCCACTGTATGTTTCCTAATTTGAATTTTCTCATCTCACATGTAATGTTTAATATGGGTGCATTTCATAAACAAATGACTAATATTTATAATTGAGTTATAGGCATTTAATTGATAACTAAAACATGCTAACATTTTACATTAATATTGTATGAGATTGAATGTGTACCTCTTTTAAAATCTTGAAAATTATAGGCCAATTTTTTCTTACTTATATCTATAACAAAAACTTGTTACAAATCTTCTCAATAGTAAGTATATACTAAGAATCAAATAAGATATATTAGCTTGTAATAAATTGTCAAGTTTCATATCTTTTCCCCTTCACAAACAAGTTTCAACTTTGAGAGCTCCCATTCATTTTGATCATAAGATCCTTTATTTTAAATTGTTTTTGGCAAAGTTTACTTGGTCTTCCTTCCAACACACTAATTTCATAACATAATGCCTTTATTTTATTCCTTCAACTTTGTGTTCTCTTCTTCTCTAAGTGCGAAGAACTCTGGAGATGATTACAATGAGCACAAATCTCACTCACCAGCCTAAACGACAAGCAAAAATTTGAATGTGAGAGCAAAGTATCACCTTCTGGTGAACATCTTTGTTTAAGGATTCTTCCCTTTACTTTGATCAAATCATGCTTTGAGTTTTAGGAACTAACCAAGTCTTATCACTTCTTAAGTTATGATTTTCATCATATGGACTGATTCATTCATGACTTGTCTAACTTTACCTAAAAGTGTATTTTAAACTCAATAATAAATATAAATTATAACATACTTTACACCCCTATTTGATATTGTTTTAAATCATTTATATAGCACATTTGGGTGAATAATGTTGCCTTTTATTATTAATAACTCCAGATGTTTAGTTTCATATTTTATCTAAAAAGAGATTAATTATAATTAAATATTTTTTAGGCTTGATGAAGAAAATAAAAAACGCAGCACCTTAAAAGCGACAGTAACAAAAAGACACTGCTGGGAGGAACAAAACTACAAGGAAGCACAAGGAAAATGTAGAGTGCAAGGAGAAAGCAGCGGCTAGACAAAAGAAATAAAATACATAGCCAAGAGAAGAAAATGGCAGAAGTAGAACTAGAAAACGATAGTGCAAAGAGGAGCACAATAGAGAAAAATCAACAACTAATGGACAACCAAAACGACAACACAAAAGAGGAGAACCAGTAGTAACCCAAACACACAAGCGTAAATGCCAATAGTGAACAAGTAACAAGTCAAACAATAGAGTCCAGAAAGCAGTAGAGAACTAGAGGAGGAAAAAAACACAAAAATGATAACATATCCAGCAACGACATC
>JANITW010000235.1:20657445-20668129 GCA_027564335.1 Erythroxylum williamsii | reverse complement strand
AAATTTTGATATAAAACAAAAATTAAAAAATTTTTATTTCTCAATATTTTTAACAAATCAACCGCCATCAATATTAATAGTAAGAATTCATTCTTCTTAAACAACCATTATAATTATAGTGATTATATTCATTCTGATTCCTTACTATATTCATTGTCATTCTCATTCCCAATATTTTTTATGAACCAAGGGCTTACTTGGAATTTACATTTTGGTTAATATGGAAATAAAGTAATTAGAATATGTCTAAAGTATCCAAATGCATCTACCTATTATTGTTGTGGGTTCTCCGTTTCTCCTTTCATGTTTCTTCTTTGGTAAGGATGTTGGAACCTATAATTTGTTTAGTAGAGTATCTTGGGCGGTGCTACTTTTGTTGCCGCTTAATCATGATTTATGACCTCTTGATTTTAACATTACCTTTGACAACTACTGTATTGAAAACTGTAATGATAAACAAACATCGTGACTAGCGACCAAGGTATACGTAATGCCTACCGACTTGAATTATAATAATAGCCTTGTGACGTAGGAGTGCAGTTTAAGGAAGGCAATGGTTTAGCAAAAACCTGGTGCGATTTTGGAGGCATCGTATTTGTACAAAAACCGGTGGTTAGGCTCTTTATATTGGAAGGTTGGTGTTAGGTAAGAATCCGACACATATCTAACGCTGTCCCACTATGCAAAGTTACCTTCTACGACGAAGAATGAAGATGCATGTAGTCGTTAGCAACAACGCTCGCAATTCTTATCGGCCATCAATCATTAAAATGACAGTCCGTTCATAGTCGGCTTCTCATTTACTTGATTAGTATACAATTTGTTGGACATCAATCATTAAAATGACAGTCCGTTCATAGTCGGCTTCTCATTTACTTGATTAGTATACAATTTGTTGGACATTCTTGCCCTTACCATTAAGGGCATTTGTGTCCATCCTTTTGTAAATGAACAATCATTAATTGTATTTTTGGTTTTTTAATAACTTATCGGTTAAGTTACGCAATTCGATCCGGATAAGGGTAACAAAGTGGCCCAACAAATAATCTAAATTAATGGGTTGAAGTCCGAGAGAAAAATGGATCCCCTTCAGTGTGAACCTGGACCATATCGGCCTTGTGATGGGGAAGCCCAATATGGAAGCTATATAAAAGGTTAAGTTCTCCTGCAGTCACTTAAGCAATTCACGAGCATCAAGTTCTCTGACCCATTACGAGAGCTCGTGGTTAAGTAAACTGCAGAAAGACATAGAGCGGACGACGGTGAACAACTTCCTCAATAGGCCTGAGAAGATTGGAGGTCGTTTGGATGGCGAAAACTGGTTCGAAAGCCGGAATGGAACCAAAATCAGATATTCCGGTTTTTCTTCGTTTTTACTCATTCATGTTTGATCCTGGGTGCGTAATAAGGTCTGTGCTACGCATTACACAATTAACTGTCCATCACCATGGCTTATTAGCTCAATTTAAAAAAGATTTATTCCTTTAATTAATATGAGTTAGATACATCTCGAGGCGACAAATATTTCAAACTTTGCTCATTCTATTTTCTCTTCGCCATGAGACATCTTTTTATCACACTGAACAGTTACATCATACATTATTTGCATTGCATAAATTAGAAAATTGGACCGTTATCAGTAAACATTTGCTTTAACATGCTTGCAATTATGACTGGACATTACATGCAAGAGTCAAAGACAGATTCCCCAGGCTATGGAGTTGGTTTCATGTTTACCGATTAGTAATTAAATTAGAATACATAAAAGGATTTCAATTTCGAGTAAAAGGACGAAATACAAAAAATTTCTGTACGAATTCGGGACCAAGCTTCCGAATAAAACATGTTTTCATTTTCACGATTCTTATGTGGGAACTGTGGTAGAGCATCATTGATTTTTTGAGTAATTCAAAGCCACACGCTTGAATCTGGAGCTATGAATCGGTCCTAGGAAAAGAAGGAGCCATTCGGTGTAAAACTAAAACCCTTCTACAAAAGCATTTTCTTTATGAATTGTGCTGTCTAACAAATGATTCTGTGCCTACAGTTAGACTATGCAACGTGGATATTGGACGAGAGTCTTAGATCTTCTGTCTAATTTTATGATGTCTTGTGTTGTGTGAGAAGGGCATCGGTATACAATATTAGATGAAAAAAAAAACGTTGTATCTACAAGTTAAGGAAGTTTGTCAATCGAAACAATGAACAAATACTGATTAATTATTTTGTAGACGAGATACACAAAACATGGGTATGAATTGGAACAAGAGAAAAAAAAAAGGGCTCAGTTGAAGGGTAAAAAATTGAAGAAGTCAAGGTAAAATTTGCAGTATAAATGAATAAAAATATCTCTGGTTAGTCTGCTCACCGCGTCCTTTTGGTAGACTTGGAGCAAGAGAAGTTATCCCCAGTGGGGACAATGTTTGGTAAAACTTATCAAACTTCAGAATTGGGCTTAGTTGGCCACGGGAACAGGAGTCCTGGGACTAGGCAGTCCCATGTATGCAAGCCTGGGGGAGACCCTGACCTTGGGGCTCGGGCGAGGAGAAGGTATTGGACCATACTTGCATAAAGTTCCTGGAGCCACCCGAGGAGACAGGTTGACCTGTTCCAATGCTCTGGATTGTAGCTCTGATGGGTAGTCTCGGACACACCCAATGCGCGGTCCAGTGCCAGTGGTCCAATTGCATGGCAAGCGTTTGTCCATGTCAAACACTTCTATCTCCATACTGCTGCTCCGGGTATCAGGCTTTGCCTCTTGGCTAACAGCTGTGATCGTATTCTTCTTGTTATCAACTGTAGCTGTTTCATTTTCAGCATTTGAATGTGAAATCTGAGGAGCAATCTCTTCGGACTCTGGTTTTTGTTCCTCTTCGGTTGCCTTGACAAATGAATAGGAACTATCGTCATCAACTGCAAACCTCTGTAAAGAAAAACGATCAAAATCATCAGTCAGTGACCTGTTCCTACTGCCAATTAGCTAACAACTGCAGATAAATCGTTTACCGTGTCACATGCACATGTCCAATTGAACATTTTGTAGGAGAAGCTGATTGTTTTTATCTAGTTATCTATATCATACTGACATAGGGAAGCACATGCAGAAACATGTTCAAAATAGCGTGCATGTATGTATTTATGTATACCTTGACATTGGTGAGATCTACGTGATTTTCTTCGAGAAAGCTGATGAATTCCCTGAAATTTTCTTCTGTTGGGTGATAGTGACCGCTGTAGGGCCATATAGCCTGAAACATTGGAGATTATATTGTGTTAATTGCTAGAGAAAGTGTATAAAGTAGGCCGACTCTTGATGCTTAGTTAGATCTGCAATGGCCTTAAAAGTTCTACCTCAAGGATTCCATTAAGGGCAACTAATCTCCCAGCTGCAGTGGTGGCACCTCCTGATAGAAAACTGGAATGCTGAAACACCCCCTTCTGTTTTGGCCCTACATACAGAGCCCTTGATGTGCTCAGTACAAAGATCCACTTCGAACCCTCAACTGTATCTACAAGAACTCCATTTTGCCTGTATACAAGCTTTCCGCTTTCAACAATCACCTCATATGCTTCTCTTTCTTTCTGTGATTCCAACAAAGAATGTAAGAGAACAATTTAGCTTCACATGTACTGAATTGTCGAGCTGTTGCTTGTAAATGAAACTAATGATCACAGAAACAAACTTACTGGTCCTAGATATTTGATGCACTGCTTTTGTAGGACAGCCCTCGGACATTTATCTAAATTTATCTCTTTGCCATCTCCAACATCCAACCTACATTTAGCATCGCACCAGTTAGGTTGGAAAAGTAAAAGAATCAGTGATTTTATCTGGTGCTTGAAAATTTCATAAACTACTAAACAACCAATAGGAAAGTGCTTACCAGTAGAAAAAAGGTTGAGAGCTCTCACTTGCAAACCAGACATCATAATACATGTGCAAATTGTGGCCATACCGATGACGTGGATCAATCTGCATGGAAGCAAGTTAGAGAGAGAATGATTTGATCATTGTTCCACCGATACAGCCTAGCTTTGATTGATTGCCCATATTCTAACAAACTCATTGACTGATCATTGAACATTTCAATAACTTACAGCTTCAAGCCAGTGTTGCAAGGCTAGTTTCTGTGCCTTCTCATCCTTCGATAAACCTTTCCCCACCTGCAATTAGGAAGCATTAGGTTTAATATTCTTATAATTTTCAAGGAAATACAGAGATGGAAGACAATTTGCATTATCTTTAAGATGAAAAAAAGATCAGAAATTGAAGGTCACCTTGGCTGCCCTTGTTCTAGCCCTCGCCCACCTTGAAACAGCAGTCTCTGGCTTCTCAACGTTAAAGAAAGAAACAGAACTCCGTTTGAGAGCTGCAAAATCTAATGCCTTCCACCTGGAGCATATAGATTTGTCAATCAACAGAGTCCATAAAACAAGAAGCTCAAGTAAGCTTTTTCAAACTTCTAAAGATAATGCAGATGGTAGAAATACTAACCATAGTTCTTCAACAACTACTGCACAATCTGCAAGGTTTCTTCTTGTCCGGTAACTCTTATAGACTTTCTGAAGTTTGATTGCTGCAGCATCAAGCTCACTAACAGGCCTCGGGGAAAACAGAATTGCTGGTTCAGGAAGGGAAAGTGTTGGTATTAGCTTTTGTCTACTTCTGTAGTTGAGATTTTCTGAATTCGACTTCCCTTTGTCTTGCACTAGATCTGTGAATGATAAAGACCTTTGAAGCACTACATTTTCGGGTTTGCAATTCGTCAGGTTTATTGAATTTTTACGGTCTCCAGTGTCTGACCGAAATGAGTTGGTCATGGATTCCGTTTCTGTTTTCTTAAAGCTATTTGCTCTCAAGGGCACACCACCTTGTTCAGCCCTGAAACTAAGATTGTACGCCAAGCCGAATAAGCTATGTCTTACAATTTCTTTCCAGGATGAATGCAGTAAGGAAAGCGACAAGCCCATAGATTTTCAGCCACCAAGAGACTTCAATTCAGACGGTGAACTTACACCTGATCGCAGTGATTAAAAAATCTCGTCAATTTAGAAATGCAGATCCCACCACAAGAAGTTCACAGAGAAACTAAGGCTCAAAATTAGGTCACATTTAACAGATTAACCATGAAGCTCAAATGCTGATGAAAATTTTTCAAATTTGGAAATTATGGAGGCAGATGATTGATACACTTTGCTCCAAACCAAAAGGGCGCTCCTGATTCCATTCACTGCCGAATAGAGCACAACTGATCATGCGAATGAGAAAAACTAATAAAACCAAAGAACTATCTGGATCATATCAAAGTCACTACGAAAAACATGTATGCAAGGACACCATGAAAAATCAAGAGGCACTGTCCATTCACAAAGAACTGAAGGACAAAAACAAGCACTCCCTTTTCAGAGTAAACACGACAACTTAATTATGTTTCCTATTCCATGTCTTTACCTGAGTTTCAAACCAGAGCTTTCAATTCCAAGTTTTTCTTTGAGAGAGAACTGATTCTAATCTCTAACTAAAGAAGCCAAAATCTTTCACCAAGTAAGGGACGTGTCTGACTCTTGACCTCTCTTTGCTTATATATACCCGATAATTAAACCAGTCCCACTAATAACTTTCAAATACGTGTCCAACCATCGAAAACTGCACATAGCAGTCGTGGAATTCTCGGACAAAGGACAAACTTGATACGGTTAGCTTTGAATAGAACTTAAGCTTGATGGTAGGTCTCTGACTAACGATTGTTTTCTCTTCTATTTCCCAGGTTCAAAGCCACGAGTTATTTGATGATTCAAAGCTTGATACTTTGAACACCCTTGTGGAACTTGGAGACTTATATAGGTTGTGTTCTTAGGCTTGTTTTAGAGATAGAAAGAACCAGAAATGATCGGTCAAAGAAAGTGTGCCTATCAGGTTGCCCCGAAAAAGCAGCAATAAATCTTCCAAAAGGTATTTTCCTGTGTTTCCTTTTCTTTTCTTTTCTCCGTACCTTTGGCTGCATGTTGCTTGTTTCTACGGAACTGCCTTGTGCTGCGGTTGTTGACAGTCAACTACTTTACATGTTGGTCATGGCTTCGTCACGAACACGGTTATGGTTGACAACTTTCTTGGATCAATACTCATCAAAGTTTTGGCAACTGCTGCAGTCATCCCATTTAATTTTTCTTCCCTCACCTTTATGGGACTTCATTCGCGGATCAGACAGGTAACGGTGCGGGAGGCTCCGTTGAAGATTTTGACACAAAGAGGCGACAGCAAACCACTTTATCCTCGTCCTCACATCCTGTCCAAATCTCGCACCAATGTAAAGTTAGGACAAGACTAATAATAATATGCAACCTTATATTTACAAATAAATAATTTATTTAATTTATTCAAATAAACATAAAAGATGTCAACTAAATACATTAAAAAACTAATAAATACTTAGAATAAAGTAATAATTAATAATTAAAATAATAAAATAAAATAAAATAAAAATATAGCAGCATAAAAACAGTTTATCAAAAAGATGTCCAATTTGTCAACAAGATACACAAGTCAAGAAATTCAAATACAAAACAAATCTTTAGATGTCATGGATAAATAATCTTAAATTGTCTAACTTCTTAAAAAAATTTAATTTAATATTTAAATTTTAAATTTTTTTACTAAGTGACTAATTTTTTTAAAATTTAAAAGTTTATGTTAAAATATTAATTTTATTAATATTTTATTTATTTGGATAAGGAAATATTTGTTATTCCTGATATGTATGTATTTTTTTTTGCAAAACTTTTGTCCACTTCAGTCTAACGAACAACAAAAATTTCATTTGTTAAATATGTAAATTACTAACATTTTGAACTACATTGTTAAATTGAAAATTTTAAAAGCTTGGGTGTTGAATTAAAAAATTTTCAAAAAATTGAACACTTTAACATTGATTATCTCTAGAGGTTAACTGGTTCAAAAGGGTATCTAAGATTAAGGAAAATTTTCGTCACGAATCATTGATGTCTGCGGATGGGCATTAATATTGTAAATAATAAAAATATTGAAATTATTTGTTATTTAATTTAATTTTGGAAAATCTAACAATCCTTTAAGCTATACAATTTTTAATTTTTAATTTTTCAAAAAATTTGTAGAGATTTTCTTTACAAAATAAAAATAAACAATAGGTGACATTAATAAGACGTATAGATTAATTAATAGTATTACCATGACTCTTAAACTTTTTCCAAATTCATTAAACATGACTCAAATTAATTAATAACTAAAGTAAAAAAAATTTAATTGGTTCAAGTAGGGCTTATTAAATTCGAGTTGAGTTGAATTATTATATTGATTTCATTGGTTGGTCCACCAATGTTGTGTTATGTGACATGCATACTTTTTAAGCAAAAGTTTTAATTAAAAAATTATTTCTCTAGAAAATTTAAAATCATGAGATTTTTTATATATAATTTTAAAGATTATAAACTTTATAAAATAATATTTTATTTATTTAATAGAGATGATCAGTAATAACTATCAAATGATAGTTATGTAATTAATCTTCAAAAATAAAATTAAAAGTGTTATTTTTATAAAAATAATCTTCCTTTCTTTCCTCTATCTAGTTTGTTCTCTTTCTCTTTTTACTTGTGTAACTCTCTCTCCTTCTCCTTTTTCTTACTCTCTCTCTCTCTCATTTAAGTTATCTCACTCCGTTACGGTAGATCCATGGGACCATAACCTCGAGAGCACAGATACCTGATATTTTTACATGCTTTTTTTTTAATATAAAGTGAATTGATTTTATCATAAAAACATTAACCTATAATTAAATAATTTAAAAACAGATAGATAAGAACTATTAGTTTTCTTTTAGGAAAAAAAATTATTATGTGATGTCGTTTCATTATATCCTCAAATCAAGTCGGTATAACAACTTATTCAATTAAAGCATAATTGTTCCACCTAATAAAAATTACACCTAATTTACTTTGACATTTCAACTTACCTTAAGGACTGTTTATAAGTATCACCACGTTATTGCATGCTCTAACTTTGAAACTTCATCCATGCAGAATGAGCAGGGAGTAAATAGCTGACACACACACACAAACACGCGTCCCTTTTCCCAATATAAGTGGAATTAAGACTTGCACTTTACCTCTTAACCCTCGTGTTTCCATTTTCCAAGCCCCGTTGGTTGCGGCAGTTGGGTTGGGGCCGAGAAAGAAACGGGTCCCTTCCCTTGGGTTTGCGTGGAACGGTACCAAAGGCAGCTGCAGCATTCACCTACTCACTGCTGCTTGACTATTCAATGTCTCGTGACTACAAATTTTGTGGGACCAACTTTGATAAGAGGTTGGTCATCCCATCTAGTGATTTTGTGCATAACTTTTGTGATTCAACTTCGGAGCATTCCAATCTCCTATTTCTATTAGATTATTAGCCAAAAGATGATTAAAAGACCACCAACCATCATCTAGAACGGTGTCGTTAAAAAAAGCAGAGCATCCACGTGCTATTATTATTTTTTAATTTAAAAGGATTAGTCCGGGGACTAATCTCTCTGCGGCGAAAACATCTAAAATCAAGGAGAGATACTGCTGATTCAGGAGTTTGTTGCATTCTCATGAGTCGAACCCTCAACCTCTTGGTTAAGCGATGAAGGTATGTGTCACCTATACCAACCTTTCATATTTAATTTTTAATAATTTGATAAATTAATTCCCCATCAGGTGTTCGCAGAGGATCATTCTTGGTAATGAAACACGGTTTTGGGAGTTAACGTAAGTCATGATGCACGTGCACAGTGTTACTTTTTTAACTAATCAATCGTGTAAATTGAATGAATTCGTTGCCTTGTTGTTAAGAGAATCGACATATTGAATTTGAAGTCTGTTTGTTTATCTTATGAGGACGATAAATAAGAAACGCGGTTTCGCGGAAAGACCAACCAAGGACTGAAAATTCGAAAGCCTTGAAGACAATAGTCAGCAACAAGACAGGAGCATTTTTGTAAAATAAACTGTGAGGAGGTTGACTTTTCTCAGCCACTGCCGTGTCCGTCTGCACTCCTGACCTGATCATCCGCTGACATGAATTTGCAATTTTGCTTAGTTGGTTGACGTCCGTCATTGAAGAAAAGGACAGATTTGAAATAAAGAGGTTGTTTCCATGAAAATATTAAATCTCATTAGATGAATGAACTGAGAAATTTAGGAATATATATTAAGGAAAGACATTTTTATAAATATTAAATACCCTAAACGCTATATATATTGAGCACAAGGTGATAAAGTTAATTTTATATTTGTACCTCAAAGATTTTCAACTCTCAAGTGCTGTAAGCTTGTAACTTGTATTGAAGGACTCCCGTGGATCATGACAGGACAGTGGGCCGTGGCCCGTCGGTGAATTGAACGAGCCGCTTGAAGACAACAATAAAGTTGTGCATTAATTATGGAATATCTACACTACCACCGACTCGAATACGCATTTATGTCTGGAATATGAAAATTATATTTTATGTGAGACCGACAGTGGCCACTTCTTGCTTTTCAGTCCATTTGACGACCAAGATCTCTAAGTGGCTATGAATGATCTAGTTGAGATTTAAAAAAAAAAGGGTATGAGGGGTAATTGATTTTTTTGATGTAAACAATATCTAACAATAAAATTTATGTTCTAGAAATTTTGTTAAACATCTAATAATATCAGAATGGATGCCAATATCTTCAACACTTATTTGGTATTTTGGTTGAATGGACGGCAAGTTCAACCAAGTCTAATTAATATATTCCTCTGGAAACCATAGTGTCCACATCATACCTACACCTTCAGACCAATTAACTCATTCTTTTGATATTTCTATAACGTGCGGGAAAAAAGTGATTTGTCTGTTTCAAACTTGGGAAATTTTCATTCTTCAACTTTGAATTCATCTTTTTACTTTCCACAAGGTTAATCGCTGATTTGTCAATCAAACAGTAAGATGAGACTGACAGGAGTGGACCCTAAGGCAACGCCAACGCTTCGCGTCTGGGATGGGAAGCTTTTGACAAATCGTAATTGCATTGAGAGAGTCATAGAGTGTAAATCTAAATGTGGCCAAACGTCCTAGATTTTGTTTGCGTGTCGTGGACTTTGGGTGATTGGGTCTAAACCTAAAACTTTTGCCTTTTCAAGTTGTTTAATTTAGCGGATTAAAAAAACTAATATGTCTCCTTTTTAAGGTTGTTAACTAACAAATAAAATCAATTATTTGTAAATTTAAACACTATAATTCAATTGCAAATTCTTTTAAAGAGAACACTTATGCCATTAATATTATCAAGATAAGGTATGGTTGACGAAAGTCTGACATAACCTGAAATCAATAGATTAAACCCGGTTTAATTCGAACTTGAGCTCGAGTTGCCCAAGCTCAATAACAATAAGAAAAATGTTATATTTATATTTATATTCTTAATTTTAATTTAAAAATTAAAAATGAGGTTAAATTAGACTGAGTCAGGCTTTAGCTTACCTAGGCTTGATCAGACTCAAATTCGACCTCGACTACCTCCGACATGATGTGATAGAAGCTATCGTGTTGTCACCCCTAATCAAGAGAAGATACGTGAAAGATTATCAACGCTTTTAAAGACAATAGTCAAAGAAAATAATATGCTTATAAATAGTTTAGTTTTACTTCTTTGGTAT
>JANITW010000235.1:20585212-20595348 GCA_027564335.1 Erythroxylum williamsii | reverse complement strand
CAGAGTCCAACGTTTTAAACTCTGACTAAAACTATGGGGGAGGTTTGTAGAATTTAATCGTATCCAAGTTCTGTCTTACACGAAGATGCAAACAGAATCAAGTAAGATCCTATGTCATGGAACCCATGAAAAGGGGTTAAAAAGAACGAAACGAAAGGGAACGAAAAGTGGATTAAATCTAGAGCTCACTGAATTAGAAAACTGTCCAAGTTGAATATTCATAACTTTTTGCAGGTGCCTTAGATGCTAAGCTTTACCAAAATGGTTACTGTATTCTTAATGTCTCATTATGGGGGTGAAGACCTCAACAAAAGAGAAACGCTTTTTTTCTTTCCTCTCAATCTTCTTTCCCTGTTCTTTTACCCTCTTTTCTATTTCATTTTGATTGTGTTTCTGACCAGATTATCTCGCTTCTTTAGAAGATATGGCCCCCAAACTTTTCGTCGAAGTTTACGATGCAGTAAAGGAATAAAGTAATCAAATAGGATGATGTGAGTAGTTTAGCATTCTCATTTTTTAATTAGAGGTCTCAAGTTCGAGTCCTAAGAATAGAAAAATCTATTTAATCAGCACTTTACTCCTTACGAATTAACCCGGTACGAGCGAAGATTAGTCTGAAAATAGATGACTTAAAGATATTTTTTTTACAATTAAGACCTTCCTAGATCACCTTGTGAACTAACCTAAAAAAAGGTAAAGGAACGAAGTGGAGTTAGCTATGGTCTTCTTGTGCATGCATCCAATTCAATGGTCACTATTCAATAATAATACCCCCTACCACTTTCATATGGTTATGATCTTTTTAATATTTGAGTCGTATAATTGGTTAGTGATGAACTTTGTTGCTAATGAATAGTGTATGACATGGCCTTTAAACTTTTATTTAAAGGCCTGTTTTCTATATTAATTTTAAATTTAAAAATATTATTAAAAAATGAGAAGAAAAACCATTCTCTTTAGTTTTTTTAGGTTCGAGATAAACTTCAATATGCAAACTGATTTTGATATTGACATTCAAACAAAATTTTAAATATATAATACTTACATAGGCGTATTAGAATATGAAAAAATGTCTCCCTTAAAAAGATCTTTATTATTTTCATAGGTCTTTTAATATTTTTTCTTATTTTTAGCTAATTAAGAAATTATCTTAACTTTTTTTTTTACTTAGTCATAATAATAATAATAATAATAAATATTATTATTATTATTATTATTGTTATTATTATTATTATTTTATATTTTATTTATTACGTATTTATTATTTATATTTTATTTTATTTTATTTTGTTTAATAGTATTTTTTAAAACTTTTTATGTGGATCATTAAAAATAGTCTTTTTACTAGTTAAGAATAAAATTATATCATGTAATAATAAAATTTTTACTAAATTATTATTATTATTATTATTATTTGCTTTAAACAAAATAAAGAAGTATAAACGAATAAATTCGAGAAATATTCATTTACCTCACATCAATCCTTTACTACTTACGTCATCTCCAACCATCACTCACCAACACACCAAATATACATTTCCAAGACGTGTTAGTATTCATGCATTCAGGCACTTTTGTAAAATGATAACTTTAACTATTTTCTTATTTTTATATTTCTTTTATATTCTTATCATATTTTGATATATTCACATAATTTATTAAATAATTAAATTTTAAATATATATTACTTTACACAAATATATCATTACATAGATTTTATTGAAAATTTTAAAATGATACTAATATTGATTATGACGCTAAATTTATCTTTAATTTTTATTTATAATTATTATAAATTTATTAATAAAATATTTTAATAAATGAAAAATAAATTTAAAATAAAAGTTACATAAACTTAAACATAAAATAAACCACAAATTTGATTTTAAAAAAATTAAAATACAACAAAAATATTTTAAATTATGACTACAAGCAAATTCGAAATTACAATCAAACTAAAATTATAATAATATTAATTTTATATGTTAAATAAAGAATATATTAATTAATTATGAATAATATTTTACTTTAATTTTTATAAATAAAATAAATTTATAAAAATAAACTACTGTATAAATATAAATTAATACAGTCAACAACTAAATTATTGTAGAATATTCTTTTAAGATAGTTGATCACTAAATTTGGGACGTAGAATGGTTGGAGTGAAAAAAAATTTAGTATAAAAAGATTCCTGAGAAACGACTGGAGATGGCCTCACAGGATGAATTGCTGACTCTGGTAACATGCAAGAAGAGATCATAAGAGTTCGGAAGTTTAATTCTTCAAGAGCAAGCAACACAGTAAGTAACACAATCAGCTGACACTTGTTCGGGTACTTGACGACACAAAATATTAACAATATAAGCTGCAATGCCAAAACTAAAAGCCCATGACGAATGCTGAAAGAGTAATCTCAAGTTTACAAATAGGAAATAGCTTCTCTCTGATTATTTATATTAGTTTTCACGTTGTCCTAACGCATTCCAGGCCGTTCGATCAAACTACAATCTTGCTGTCCAAAACTTAGTTTTGAGAGGTCACAGCTACATCAAAGGCTGTTGTTGTTGTTGTTGTCGTCCTCTAACTTATCAGTCCGCGTAGACTCTTAAAGTGGAAGATTGACCAGTCAGTTGGGATGATGAAGCAACTGAAGAGAAAGATGGAACAGAACATGTCCATGATCTTGATGTACGGACGGACGAATACCCGGATTCCTTTACCAACTCTCTCGCCAATAACCAAAACCCACTGAAGACACAGCCTTTCTCTATTGGTTTTTCTTTTCCATTAATGGTTCTGGTTCATTGAATGATTTCTTTGTTTTCTCTTTTGGTCACCCATGTTTTCGGCTGATGCTTGCTCGCCTCTATCTTCCCCTTGACTTCTATCTTCCCCTTGACTTTATTATTCTTACCCCCCTCTATATTCAATTCAGTTCTCTGGGAGAGTTTGTTTCTTTTTCACCTTATGCATATATACCCGTGCTATGATATTGTTCATGAATGATCGAGTCTTTCTTTGTGTTCTTGCGTACTGTATGGCCGCACTCTGATTTGTGTTTGCTGCCTGAAGTAGTTTCTCTGTTCATCAATTTTAACTGTTGAAGCTCTCTTTTAAGTCGACCCCATTATTTCTCTAATCTCTGCTTCTCTTTGAAGCTTTGATGGATAATAGAACTGGTTTATGTGATTCAAACGAGATCAGCAATGGAAGCAGCACGTGCACAGGGCCAGCCTCCATTATAAACCCTCCAGCCCCAGAAATCTTAGCTCTTCAACATCTCTCCGAGAACCTCGAGTCAATCTTGGAATCCTCGAATTCTGACTTCTTTGCCGATGCCAAAATCACAATTTCCGGCTGCAACCGCGAGGTGGCAGTTCACCGGTGTATTTTGTCAGCGAGAAGCCCCCTTTTCAAGAATGCATTCTCATCTACGGCCAAGGAGAGAGATGCCAAGGTGGAGTTGAAGGAATTAGCTAATGACCACCACATTGGCTTCGATTCGCTCGTGGCTGTTTTGAGTTTTTTGTACAGTGGAAAAGTGAAGCCGTTGCCTAAGGATGTGTGTGTTTGTGTGGATGATGATTGCTCCCATGAGGCTTGCAGACCCGCCGTGGATTTCATGGTTGAGGTGCTCTATGCCTCTTTCAAGTTTCAGGTGTCTGAACTAGTGGCCCTTTATCAAGTAAGAATGTATCTGATTTTGATTTCTGTCAGCAGTCAATCTAGCATTTTGTGGTTCTTTATTATTATTATTTGACTTATTCTAGTATTTTATACAGAGTATGGATTTTTAGATAGGCAATTAATCTCGCTAGGTATTTGTATTATATCTCAAATTTCATGTACTTGCTGTTGTTGAAAAATGGATCAGTCCTTGTGTAGCAGTTTGCCAGTTAACGTTGATGCTCCAACACAATCTTCAGATAGGTAGTAAGCAGACTTTTCGGACTGGGATATTCATTTTAAGCTAGAGTGAGGTAGTTCCCTCTCTAGTCAGAGTTGTCTATGAAAAAATAGCTGTTTGTCTTACTTTTAAGTTGTATTGAGTTGAGTATGATTCTTGTCCTTGTTGGGATCTTGAGGATCGGGATCATTGTCGTAGAGCATAATGAGTCAGCAATTCAGTATACTGCTCTTTTTGTTATCTGGATATAGGAGCAGAAACAGTTCATATTCACCTTGAATTTCCTATGCAGAGGCATCTTCTAGACATTCTTCACAAGATTGCGGTTGATGACATCCTGGTGGTTCTTTCTGTTGCAAATATTTGCGATAAAGCCTGTGAAACACTGCAAACAAGATGTATAGAGATTGTTGTGAAATCTGATGTAGATATGGTGACTCTTGACAAAGCCCTGCCCCAACACATTGTAAATCAAATTACACACTCTCGTTCAGAACTTGGCTTGGTGAACCCTGAAAGCAGTTTCTCTGATAAGCATGTAAAGAGAATACATAGGGCTCTGGACTCGGATGATGTTGAATTAGTTAGAAGGCTGTTGGAGGAGGGGCATACTAATCTAGAAGATGCACTTGCACTCCATTATGCTGTTGCACACTGTGATGCAAAGACTACAACAGAGCTTCTTGATCTTGGACTTGCTGATGTTAATTGTAAAAATCCAAGGGGCTACACCGTGCTGCATGTTGCGGCAACACGGAAGGACCCTAAGATTATTGTATCTCTCTTGACAAAAGGGGCTCGGCCATCAGATCTGACTTCAGATGGTAGAAAAGCCCTTCAGATCTCAAAACGGCTTACCCGGGCTACAGATTACTTCAAGTCCACAGAGGAAGGAAAAGCCTCACATAAGGATCGTTTGTGTATAGAGATTTTAGAGCAAGCAGAACGAAGGGATCCATTGCTTGGGGAGGCTTCTCTTTCTCTTGCCGTGGCTGGTGATGACGTGCGAATGAAACTTTTGTACCTTGAAAATAGAGGTAACCATTTGCAGCTTTCTTTCCTTTCTATATATAACTATTTCCCCCTCCGTTTACAATCATAAATGTGTACAATACCTTAAGGAGGTACTTGGACCTTAATAGCCTCAAGAACTCTGAAATAAACGTTCATCATTTTTGTTAGTTGATAAGCTTGTATACATTTCCATCATAATTACTTCATGACGGTGAAACTATTGCTTTGTTGGTGAAGTATGATGTGACAAAGAACTCTAATAGTTTTGTGCAGAAGACATAGAGATGATTGTTTCAGTTCTTACCATATGAAGATACATTATTAATTTCTTCCCTTTGAAATTGTTCTAGAGGAAACTGATTTTCCAACTACTGACACCTTGTTGCACATTTCCTTCCTTCATATATCAGCAAAACTTAAATCTACAAATCCTAGCTTGTTCTAGCAGTCGCATAACAATCAATCCGTCTTAATACCCCTGTTTTTGAAGTTTCCATTTTCCAAGGCAGTTAAGTCTATTGGATGGCTTTGTTAGTTGGATGTATCAACTAATGATATACTTTTTTCTTTTTGTGCTGATTATAACAGTTGGGCTGGCAAAACTCCTGTTTCCCATGGAAGCAAAAGTTTTAATGGATATTGCTCAAGTAGATGGAACTTCCGAGTTTGCATTGGATGGCATAAGGCCCATGAATTTGGCTGGTGTCAGGAGAAAAACTGTTGACTTGAATGAGGCGCCTTTCAGAATTCAAGAGGAGCATCTGAATAGGATGAGAGCACTGTCTAGAACAGGTAAGTTAAAGATTCAAGTATCAGACGTTCTTAGTAATTACGGAAAATTAAGCTCAGAAAAATCCCTCTCATGGAAGAAGGTAGCTGCTTTATGAAGCTGACCTCAGATTATTGACAATGGCTTTGAACATGTTGACAGTTGAACTTGGGAAGCGGTTCTTCCCCCGTTGCTCAGAAGTACTTAACAGGATCATGGACGCTGATGACTTGTCGGAGCTAGCATACCTAGGAAATGACACTCCTGAAGAACGACTCCTTAAAAGACAAAGATACACAGAACTCCAGGATATGCTAAGTAAGGCCTTCAATGAGGATAAAGAAGAGTTTGGTCGGTCTGCCGTATCCTCCTCATCATCAACCAAATCAACTGGAAAGGCCAGGTCTAATGGCAAGCTCATTGGCAGGGGTGGTTAGCCGCTTTATCACCGTTGCAATTTTTTGACAAATAAGCTATCTTTTCCTATTCTTTCTTCCTTGTAATGTAATAATAATATGTCGTCGACGATTATACAAGAGGAAAGGACATAACTTTAGACATCTGTTGATATTTGATATCGACTCTAGTAGGTGGTGATACAGAAGGCCGGAGCAGTTTTGTATAAAAATCAAAGATTTCAACGATCCTTGTTCTCTATCTGTCGCATCAAGAAATGGAAAAAAAAAAATGAAAACTATTTTCCTTGCTGTCTTGTCTCAAAATGGTTAAAAGTGATAACCCATCAAATGCAAATATAATCTTTATCACCTCACAATGTCATCCAAAACGTGGAAGTTAAAAGAGAAGGAGTGTTCTGGGTAAACAAATAGAGACAAAACTAACCATCACTCCAAACGTGCTTTAGAAGTGCGAACGCCGAAGATGGCTCTCTACAGAGCGTAACATCTGATTATACTTTGTCCTTACGTTTTTTTGGTAAGCAAATCTTATCATTCTTGAGCACTTTAGCAGCATCTTGAAGGTACATCAATTCAAAGACCCCGCTAATTATATGAAACTACTACCAACCGACTCAGAAACGTGGCATATTTTAATTTAATCGAGTTGGTCAAGATTATCTTTATCCATTTTGTCGGATGCTTAGGGTACTGTGGTCTTAAATGAGCGTCAGGCATCACTCACAATTATGCCCTGTCCATCCCACAATGGCCATCAAATGGACTATAAGTAGAAAAGACGCCTGAGACATGTTTCATGACCGTATTAGCAGATAAATTAAGATTTGACACCAGCCACGAGTGTTTTTTTTTTATCAGTATAATCACAGGTTTTCAGCTTGTGAATTACATATAAGTACACATGTACAAATTACCGCCAATAAAACCCCAGAGGGCAACACTGGCAGTATTTTAGAAAGTTGTTGAGATACATCTTGATCCTAGCAAAAGTTGAACGGCAGATCAAATATGAACTTGTATGGGGAATTTTTGCTAGTCAGATGCTCAGAATTTGAGAATAAACAAATCAGATGGACCAGCGGATCCTGACTGTTGATTTCAATTTAGCTTCCCAAACTTAATACTAGATTGCTGCACCATGTCTATCAACTCCTGAATCATTCATTCCTTCGAGACGTATGAGATTTTATATCAAGAATCCGGAAATTCACGCCAAGAGAATACCACCGGATTCACCCAACACAACTTGCATGCTCCACCAGCTCAGTTACGTAGCCAGTACCCCAAGTTCCTGGCCTCCCTATCAAACCCTCTAATTCAAGGTAAAACTTGGAGTCATTCACATCTTGGTCCTCTTCAACAGGATTCTCCCCCACTGAACTGTCATCCATTAGCTTCTCTGACATGATATCATAAACAAAAGACGCGTCTTCAGTGTCCGTTGCACACATCAAATTGGCCACAGGGTCCTGGATATGGCTGCAAAACTCATCATTCAAGGGAGCGGGACAGAGTTTTGACACGGGGTTGGTTGCGATAGTCTTTGGTAATATCTCAGCAAGTTCAGTTTGCATTGTAGCCAATTGCTCCTGAGCTTGGTTTCTGCAATTCACAGTTTGGCCGGTATGCGCAGAACTAGTCAGGCTTGGAGGGAATTGGGTGTGAAGCAGTCTTCTCTTCTTGCACAATTCATCTCCATCTAAACATCCTTGTTGCTTCCTCTTATGTATTAGTTGTTGAATAAAGCCAGGATTTTTTGTTACTTTTGCAAACAAAATTAACATCTGTAGTTGCTTGCATTCAGCTGCTCGAATACGTTCGCGGACGACACTCAGTTGATTATTCGAGTCCGCTTGTTGCTGCCTGAGATTCAGGATTTCCATCTTCAGGACTTTTTGATCATTCTTCAGACTCTCAAATTCCGCTTCCAAACCAACTTTTGCTGAATCAACACTGCTCGTAGCTACATTCTGATGTTTATTATACCTACTCCGTCTCTTGATGCTTTTGAGCAAATTTTTCTTCCCCCTTTGAAAACCTTCATTTGCAAATTCCCATCTATCTGGATCAATCTTCCTAAAACCCTGAAATCATATTGCAAAACATAATCAATTCACCATGTCGATGCCACATATCAATTAAGACTTTGGTATTGATGGTTATATGCAAAATCAAACTCATCGCTACATTAGAACAAACGGTTGAACAAACAAGAAATGAATATTAATGATACGGATTGATTATGGACGTACATAAGTGTTAAGCTGGCGAATGAAGCTGGAGAAATTGCTGTGCTTAAAGTACTTAGGAAGCATATTTTTGGAGAATTCATGTGAGTCCCAAACAATAAAACTATCACGACCCTTGCTCCACGACACTATAGAGTCAGTCTCAGGATTGTCCACCATCTCGAAAGTCTTCTTCAAAAATGGTGGCGGACCTGACTCGTGTAAGCCCTCTAGGGGTTTTGGCAACACCACAGACACAGATGACGAAGAAGAATGCGATCCGTCGCCGATGATTTTGCAAAGGCCTTCGTCTTCCCCCTCCTCTTCCTCCTCTTCCTTGATCGTCACCACTTTCTTCACCTCATTCTCCACTTTCTCCGGCTTCGCAGAAGTCAACAAAGGTGACGACGCGCCACCGCAAATAGCCGGAGTAGTTAGGTCCTCAGTATCCGACATTTTTGCTGCCACTACTCTCTCTTCTCTACCTGGATTTGGAGCAGTTGTACCCCCGCCGTCGTCGCCGACGGCAGCGAAATCTGGAAGTGCCATAGTAATCGTTGTTAAGAGTTAAGACTGACGCTGCTTGGAGAGAGAAAACAAAGAACGAGGAGTATGATACGGTGTGGGTACCCATTTATAGCGAACCAAAAATGGAAACGAATGGGCGACACGTGTCCACCGCTTTATGACATTTTATTTCCATTTGTAGCTTCCGTCTTGTCCCCACCTCATCTCAGTCCCTCAACTTTTCAGAAACTTCGTTTTGGCCCCACTCTCTTTTGAATTCAAAAAAATTTTGACCATTGCTGTGCACTGTATCCGCATACACCTGCCAGTCCTGTGCGCCCTACATCACTTTCTTTTGTGAGTGATCGAACCGTCCGCAGCCCTTGGATTTGATGGTATCTCAGCGAAACACAGCAACTACAGTGGGGTTGGGTTGGTTTGGTCCGACCAACCAACAAGTAAAACGAAGAGTACTGTCGTTTTATATTTTGGGCTAGCTAGGAGTGTTCTGTTTGGATTGTATATGCTATATGGTTATGGGTAAACTACTGGCAAGAGTTTGTTCCTATCGAAAAATTTTAGTGGACGTGTCATTCCCAGCCGCTGGATGTCTCGGTTCATGGTTTCATCGGTAGAGATCAGGCGGCCATTCGATCTGCACGTGCATGCGCTCCACGTGTTCGGCTAAGTGTTGCGGTAAATATTAGCCATTCTTTATTTCTCTAGAATAAAGTTGCAAAGCACACAGCTTGGCTTAGATATATTATGGTCAGTTTGACTTGTCAATATAACAGAAGAACCTATGTCGCTGCGGTGAGGGCAGCAAGTAAGGCTGTGTGGAGTGAGTGTTGCGCTGGTTTGAGTTTGACCATTTGTTGTTTGGGCTTTCAAACGAGGAAATTGGCCCAGGATTCTGGTGAACTAAAGTTCCAATAGCCAAAACGACAGCGGGCCTACTGGAATAACAGACCACAGATCACTTTGCATAACGGATCACTTGCTTGGAGCACCGAATACTCTTTGTATTGTATTTCCTTAGCATTGAAACGACCTCAAGGCCTCGTACCACAAATTTTGCGAAGTAGCAGCCGATGCTCTTGTAAGCGATCTAGAAGGGGGGTTGAATAGATCTTTAAATCTTTTTGAAATTCTACAATAAAATCAGAAGTTAATTAACACAAAAACAATTTAAACAAATTTAAATGAAAAGATTAGGGAAGAAGATCAAACACTGTTTTTATAGAGGTTCGGTGCTAAGACCTACGTCCTCTACCTAAGCTCCCACTTAG
>JANITW010000235.1:20540767-20553373 GCA_027564335.1 Erythroxylum williamsii | reverse complement strand
AATAATTTGTTAATAAATATTATATATGAGATTAAATAAATTTATTTAATTTAAAATAATTTATCTTTAATTTGTATCTAATATATAATTATTATTATTGATAAAATATAACTATATTCAACCAAATAAGTTTTTGTTTTCATTTAAAGAAAAACAGAAACAAAATATAGAAACTGAAAATAAAACTGAAAACTGAAAACTGAAAAAGCAGATGTAGAACCAAAAAGTTTGAGTTATATAATTATCATACAAGTTCACCAAGCTTTTGGCACTATTATTGAGAATTGGGATATTAGGAAAGCTTAATTGCTATTAATATAGCCATTTTATCTTTGTGCATTTATTTTATTTCTTTTGATAAGTACCAAAATCAATAAGAATACACAAATAAATAAGCAAAATGCATTAAATATGAGACTAAATTACTATTTATTAGTAAACATTTCAACATGATAATAAATTAAATCCTTTTATTAATTTTTATTTTATTATTTAATAATATTGATAAATAAGGTGATCAAATTTTAATTTCTATCTATAATTTATTTTCTTATAATGAATAACAATTCATTTTGTTTTATTGTTGTTAAAAAATGATGAAATGTTATTGATTTATCATAATTACATATCGTTATTTATATTAAATAGTATAATAATATTTAAATATTAATTCATTTTATTAACAATTAATGAATATTATTTATCATATTTTATTAATATTTCATAATATGTTAAGTAAATTTTTATGGCATTAAAACTACATATTTGATTAAATTTTTATTTAATATCTATAATACTAATGATCACTTCCATATTGATTAATTGTTTTATGTTATATTAGTTTGTTAGAGTCAATACGGATTAAATTTTCATCTTTATAAGCCATTTAAACTTATCACTAGTGCTGATTAATTTTCTTGTCATATTCGTTACCATTCTTATCGAAAATAATAAGTAAAATTTACTCTTATCAATCCGTTGGACTTAATGTTAGTGTTGAATAATAATATCATATTTTTACAAATTTATAGAACAACGAGTTTAAATAATAAATAAAACAAGTATTGTTACATAATTATAACTTGTAGCATATTAAAACCGTATTTACTATTATTATTATTATTATTATTATAAATAAAAATAAGAAAATAATTAATTTATTATCATTTTAAATTGATTATTATTATATTTTTATTATTAATTAATATATGAAAATATATTGATAACAAAAATAATATTGCATATTAAGTATTTATTTATAATTTTAATATGAGTAATGATATATAAATGTCATAAATTAATAAAATAATATTTTTATTATTTTATTTAGTAACAACAAAATTTTGATTATTATTCACAAAACATAGATTTTAAGTAAAAATGAGAAAATTAATCATATTATTATTTGTGTCATTACATAGTAAATAAAATTTTGTTAAAATAATTAATTTATAATCATATTAAATTTATAAATATATTTATATTAAATAATATATAAACATCAATATTTTGTTTGTAGTATATTCATTTTCAAACATTCCTACAAAGTAGATGTCCATATTGAGAAAGTTCGTAATGGGTGTAAGATTTTTGAAATACAAGAGCTTTTCGGTCAAATTAGTAAAGCCCATAAATCAATTGCCGATCTTAAGATGCGTTGCATGAAGAAGTACATATATAAAAATGCATCAAACGTTTGAAATTACTGTACTTACGGGAGGCAAAAACCGTAGTAGTTGTAGCTGTCACTGCCTCCAAAAACCGCTATAAAAAGAGGATCTCAAGTGATAGGTTTTCGGGGATTTAAGGAAGAGGCCACGTTTTAGACGCCACTCTCTCTACAGCTACACACGCCTTTTTCGTTGCCTATTCATCGTCTTTCAAACCCCAATCTAGGGTTTTTTTCTTACTTAAGTCTCTTTATTTGATCATCTGAGAAGATAGTTTCAGCATGGGCAGTGAAGACAATAACTTCAATATGGCTGGTCTCACCGCTGGTAATCCTTAATCCTGCTAGTCTAAACCCTAATCCATTTTTTTGTTCTTGGTTTTTGCCCATTTTCAGGGTATGATTTCAACTTCTTTTTCTGTATTTTCTGTGTATTTGGCAGCTCTCAACGAGGGGGATCGAGCTGGGCTTGTTAACGCCCTCAAGGTCAGTGACTTGCCTGTTCTGTTCTTTTGCTTGGTATCTGGGAAAATTTAGTGGAACATGTACACGTTTGGTGGCCAAAATGAGTGTTTTGTTTTGAATTCGTGTTTGTTTTGGGGGTTGTTTTACTTTGCATTGCCTCTACCTTTTAGCTAGTGGAGGGTAAGAAGGAAGCGAACTTTATTGTGCTGTATTGAATTAGTTTTTGCAGTCACACTGTGTACTGGTTTGATAATTAAAGCTTCATAATTATGATTGATTTTGGGATGTTGCTACTTTGGGCAGAATAAATTGCAAAATCTGGCTGGACAACATCCTGATATGCTTGAGAATCTGTCACCCGAAGTGAGGAAACGTGTTGAGTTTCTCAGAGAGATCCAGGCATGTTCTTTTCCATAGACAATATGTTGAATTTCGTTTTGAATAGTCTTCTTTGTTGAGTTATATAGAACAATTTATTAGTTTGTTCATGTCCCTACTACTCTTGGTTGGATATTGAGTTGTACATACTTATTAATTTACAGAGCAAACATGATGAATTAGAGGCAAAGTTCTTTGAAGAAAGGGCGGCACTTGAAGCTAAGTATCAAAAGTTGTACCAACCATTATATACCAAGGTATTAGTGTGTCTGCTTGTATGCATGTGGATATGTTCCTTTTTCTGTTTTCATGTCTGGAATGAAAATTTTAATTGGTCATATGTGCAGAGATATGAGATTGTCAATGGTGTTGTTGAAGATGATGGAGCTAAAGATGAAACAGAAATGGACCAAGAGGGCAAGAAAGACGATGAAGGTAACCTTTGAAAACTACAAGAAGTTGTTGCTTTGCCCCTGATGGTTTGTGTGGTTTATATCCTGATTCATTAAATACAGAGAAAGGTGTTCCTAATTTTTGGCTCACTGCAATGAAGAACAATGAAGTATTAGCTGACGAGGTTGGTTGATTATGGTTTTGATGTTTTGCTTTATCTGAATACTCTACGCCTGATTGCTAATTCTGGACTTCTCCATTTTTATCCTGGTTTATTTGTATCAGATTACAGAGCGTGATGAAGCAGCTCTCAAGCACCTTAAAGATATTAAGTGGTGTAGGATAGAGGAGCCCAAGGGTTTCAAGCTGGAGTTTTTTTTTGAGACCAATCCTTTCTTCACGAACACTGTTTTGACAAAGACTTATCACATGATTGATGAAGATGAACCTATTCTTGAGAAAGCAATAGGGTAATTTCTCCTGCGACTCTGTTAATCCGTTACATGCCGTTGCTCGACTTTCTTATGCAGCTGAAACATCGTTGTCTCTGGTCCATTATAGGACGGAAATTGAATGGCATCCAGGGAAATGCTTAACTCAGAAGCTCCTCAAAAAGAAGCCAAAGAAAGGATCCAAAAATGCAAAGCCCATGACTAAAATCGAGGAATGTGAGAGCTTTTTCAACTTCTTTAGCCCGCCTGAAGTTCCTGAGGATGATGAAGACATTGATGAAGACACTGTATGCCAAACTTCAGAAAAATATTGATGATAATTTACTGATTGACTGTTCTAATTATATTTTCATCCATGTACTTGATTTAACTTTTTATTCTATGTACAGGCTGAGGAGCTTCAAAATCAAATGGAGCAGGATTATGACATTGGGTGAGTTATTGTTTATTTAAACCATTAGCACGTTTCTATTCTAATATATGAAACTGACACTTTGGTTGAGCAACAGCAGTGTAATGTGATTTTAGACTAAGCTAAGTCCTTAGTGAGTCATTACCTTTTCCCCTTCTCTAGGTTAACATGGTCGTTCAAATTCTTTGGTTTTATTTCTCTTCTCATGCATCCTTTTTGTTTTTGAAATCTTGGTTTAGGTCAACTATTCGAGACAAGATTATCCCTCATGCTGTATCATGGTTCACTGGGGAGGCTATTCCTGGGGATGAGCTTGGTTTAGATGATGAAGACGAGGATGATGACATCGACGAGGATGATGAGGATGAAGAGGAAGAGGATGAGGATGAAGAGGATGAGGATGAGGAGGATGACAAGCCAAAGAAGGTATACTATCTTGACATTTCCCTTCCCTTTATCTTTCTCTTTGCCAATTATTGCTTCTTAATTTGTTTCAAATATTATTGCAGGCGTCTGCTGGAAACAAGGTACTATATTCTCTAGCTGCATTGTTTGCTGTTTCACCCTTCTAAGTTTTTTGTGCAGCCACTTCATCCATATTCTTTTGTTTCGTTGTAAATAAAATTGGACCTCAATCATGCGGTGTTGTTTATACTTTAGAAAAGTAGCCGAGCACAAGCAGGTGATGGTCAGCAGGGTGAGCGACCCCCAGAATGCAAGCAACAATGATGCTAAGATTGATACACAAGTATTTTTTTGTCAAATGGTTGATGAAATGTTATTTAGCCGAGGAGAATTGAGAGGGCTTTGAAGTCAGGGTGGCTCTTTTTTACATTTTTTACCCCTCCCCCGGTGCCTTATTGTGGACTATCGATATGAAAATTTTTATGTTCCCCCTTTACCCTTTGGTCAGAAGAGAATGTGCTGTCTTATAGTTAAAAGATATGATTTTGATAATGTAATGTTTGGATCCCTACAGGGAATGTTTCGTGATCTCTTCTAAATGTTTGCTTCAGTAGTCCTAGTTTTGCTATTGTTTTGTCACGTTCCTGTTAGTTTAATGTTCGAGGAATACTTTTTGTGCTGGGGGCAATTTATGTTCTCATCAAGCGTTCGGTCTCATTCGCCATTTTTGCGTGGGTCTATGAAGCAGCGGACATTGCTATCAATTGCAGAAGAGGCACAGCAATTTCTTGATTAATGTTTTCAGCCAAGCTAAAGATGCTTGCGAACTTGCTTGATTAAAAGGTAAGGGAGAGTTGCGGTAATAATGAAGTTAGCCTGCCGTTGGAAATGAAGTTGCTTTTATTTGCCTGCCTCTGGGCAAGCAATGTAGTAGACTTGATCCAATTGCTTTTATTTACCTGCCTCTAGCCAAGTGTAGTAGATTTGATCCTATTCCTATGTCTCTTTGCGTTTACTTTATGGTTTTGCAGATTAAAGGAAATGCAAATTCATTGAATAGATGTTCAATTCACGTTTTTCATTATTATTATTTATTGGACTTTATTTAATTTAATATTTTGTAGTTTTTTTTTTCTTTTGTAATTAAATATGGACAATCTTAGATTTATCTCACTTATCGTGATTTAGATTAATTATTAACATGACTCATCAATTTGATGGTAGCACTCGTTCCTAACTACATTATATAACAAGAGATGTATCATTTTACTAGATAAGTTACCGTTTAATCTCTCCATATTTCAATATCGAACTAAACATTGTTAAATTGTATTGTTGCGATTGAAGGATAAAACAAGCAAATATGGATGATATCTTAAGCAAAAAATAATTTATGTGGGCAGAAAAAGAAAGTGAAGATGAATGGGATGTGAGCTGTGACGGTGTCTTGTTATGAATAACATAATAACTATTGTTAACCCAAAACTTGCAAAAACCATATTATAAAATGAGTGACGGTCTTAAGTGACACACAGGCTTCGTGGAGGATTTAAGGAAAGAGGCAACGTTTGTTTGAGACTCTTTGTTTTTGTTGCCTTGCCACTTCATCGTTTTTCAAACCCCAACCCCAAACCCAATCTAGGGTTTTGCATTTCTCCAGTCTATCTGTTTCTTTACTCATTTGAGAAGCCAATTTTAACATGAGCAGTGAAGACAATAACCTCACTATGGCTGATCTCGCCTCCGGTTTTCACTTCTAAACCCTAAACCCCCCTTCTCTGTTTTATTCTTCTCGGGTTTGGGTGTGATTTTAAATTCTTTTTGTTTCTTATTGTCTATTTGGCAGCTCTCAATGAGGGGGATCGAGCTGGCCTTGTGAGTGCCCTCAAGGTCAGTAACTTGCGTGCCCTGTTCTTTTTCTTGGTGTCTGGGGGAAACGACGTAAAATGAATTTAATGGGCATGTTTGCATGTTTGGTTCCAAAGGGAAAAATTCGTGTTTTTTAAGTGGGCGTTTTTTCTTTGCTTCGCTTCTATTTTTTTAGTGGATGTATAGTAAGAAAGAAATCAACTGTGTTATGCTGTATTGAATTGTGGTTTTAGTGGCATGGTTATATTGGTTATTAGTTAAATGTTAATAAGCACGATCAATGTTGTGGTGTTACTACTCTTGTTTTGCAGAATAAGTTGCAAGATCTGGCCGGACAGCATCCTGATGTGCTCGAGAATCTGTCACCTCAAGTGAGGAAACGTGTTGAAGATCTCAGAGAGATCCAGGTATGTCCATTCTTATATGGAACATTTTGAATATCGTATTAGTAGCTGCCATGTTGAATTCCATTAAAAAATGATAAGTTACTTGTTGTAACTTGTTCATGTCCCTACTTATTCTTGGTTGGATACTGAGCTGTATATACTTTCTTAATTTCCAGAGCCAACATGATGAATTAGAGGCAAAGTTCTTTGAAGAAAGGGCAGTACTTGAGGCTAAGTATCAAAAGTTATACCAACCATTGTATACCCAGGTATTTATTTGTCTGTATGCTTTTGGATTCGTTATTTTTCCTGTTGCCTTGTCCAGAATGAAAATTTGAACGATCATGTTTGCAGCGCTACGAGATTGTGAATGGTGTCATCGAACCTGATGGAGTAAAAGTTGAATCAGAAATGGACCAGGAGGGCAAGAAAGATGACGAAGGTAACCTTGGGAGGATACTAAAAATTAGTCCATTTCTCGTGACATTTTGTGAGGCTCATATCTTAATATATTAAATACAGAGAAAGGAGTTCCTGATTTTTGGCTCACTGCAATGAAGAACAATGAAGTGTTAGCTGAGGAGGTTGGGTAATTATGACTCTGATGTTTTGTTTTATTTGATTTTAGTCAATTGATTGCTTACTGGTTCTTGAGTTTGCTATTTTTTCCCTGGTTTATTTGTGTATCAGATTACAGAGCGTGATGAAGCAGCTCTCAAGCACCTTAAAGATATTAAGTGGTGTAGGATAGAGGCGCCAAAGGGTTTCAAGCTGGAGTTTTTCTTTGAGACAAATCCTTTCTTCACAAACACTGTCTTGACTAAGACTTATCACATGATCGACGAAGATGAACCTGTTCTTGAGAAAGCAATAGGGTAACTTCTGTACTGACTTTGTTAATCCATTCTATGCCGTTATCAACATTTTTGGTGTTGCTGAAATATTTGTCTCTGGTCCATTGAAGGACGGAAATTGAATGGCATCCAGGGAAATGCCTAACTCAGAAGATCCTCAAGAAGAAGCCAAAGAAAGGATCCAAAAATGCAAAGCCCATGACTAAAATTGAGGAGTGTGAGAGCTTTTTCAACTTCTTTAGCCCCCCTGAAGTCCCAGATGATGATGAAGATATTGATGAAGATACTGTATGATCAACACTGTCAAACTTTTAAGAAAAATATCGACTAGAATTTATTGGTTCATTGTTCTAATTATCTTTCATTCATGTACCTGATTTATTCTGTGTACAGGCTGAGGAGCTTCAGAATCAAATGGAGCAGGATTATGACATTGGGTGAGTAATTGTTTAAATAAAACATTAGCATGTACCAATTCTAATCAGCAATTATCATACTGATACTTTTGGCCATACCAATACTATGTGATCTTAGAGTAAAAAATGTCTTTCTTTGGATCTTCTTCTTGTCTAATTTGTTTAAATTTTTAGGTGTTGTTTCTACTTTCACGGACTTAGTGTTTTGTGAAATTTTGGTTTAGGTCAACTATCCGAGACAAGATTATCCCTCATGCTGTATCATGGTACACTGGTGAGGCCATTCCAGGGGATGAGCTTGGGTTGGACGATGATGAAGATGAGGATGAAGACATTGATGAGGATGATGAGGATGAGGATGAGGATGAGGATGAGGATGATGACGAGAAAGACGAAGACAAACCAAAAAAGAAGGTATAGCATCTTAAAATTGAAATTATTCATCCCATCCTCTCTCTATGTCTCTCTCTTTGCTGATAATTTTTTTCTTGATCTTGTTGAAATCTTGATGCAGACATCTGCTGGAAACAAGGTACTATTTTCTCTAGCTCCATTAATTGGTCCTTTTCATTTCCAAGTTTTTGATATAGCTGCTTTTTGCTAATTCTTTTGTTTTCTATTCAATAAAATTAAATCTTAATTTTGTTGGTTGTGTACTCTAGAAAAGCGGTAGAAGTCAAGCTGGCGATGGTCAGCAGAGTGAGCGGCCTCCAGAATGCAAGCAACAGTGATGCTAAGATTGTTGGTTGATGGAATGTTGTTTAGCTGAGAAGAGTTAGAAGGCTTTGAAGTCAGGGTGGTTATTTATTCTTTTCCTTTACCCCCCTTGTGCCATATTACGGCCTGTCGATATTGAAATTTCAAAATTTCCCCTTTTCACCTTTGGTGCTATAGTTTGAGATTTTATTTGTTCATGTAATGTTTGGAATCGTTCAATGAATGTTTGGTGAACTCTCTTTAGAATGAATGCTTCAGCAGTCCTAGTTTTGCTATCATCTTCTGTTCATTTTCTGGTTCATGTTTTGGGGATATACTTTCATCGGAAGCAAAAGAATTCTCTCTCAGGAATACATGTACGTGCGTGCAGCTACAGGGCTTGTTTTGGGCTTAATTAGTGTTTAGACGAAAAGATGGGTAAATCAATCCTAACAAAATTAATGCCAGCTACTCCTATCTAAGTAAAAACAATATAAAAGTTTTTTTTTTGGGTTACTTACGAGGTATTTTAGGTAGGTTTTAACTATGAGAAAGCACTTTGAAGTTATTTTACAC
The DNA here is from genome assembly GCA_027564335.1 of Erythroxylum williamsii. NCBI lineage: Eukaryota > Viridiplantae > Streptophyta > Magnoliopsida > Malpighiales > Erythroxylaceae > Erythroxylum > Erythroxylum williamsii. Next base: position 20,544,402 of record JANITW010000235.1, on the reverse strand, counting down.
CCAGATTAATTTTCGCTCGAACCGAGTAGGTTCTTTAGAGAAGGTAAAATTTTAGCCTTAAATTTTAAACGATTGTATATATAAGAGGATTTAAATTCGTGATCTCACTTAAATCAGGAGAGCTTCTTACTAACTCACCCGCGCCATAGAGGTTCAATATATAACTTTTTGATCGCTCTGCCATTACGAAATCTGGAGCCACTGCCAAAGCCAGACAGACATCCTCGTAGTAGTCGTGGAGATGACACACGAGTCTTAACTTACCGTAACTTTTGTTTTGACCATTAAAACATTTGTGTACTGTTGTTCTCGCAATGTTTAAATGCCATAGTCTGACTTGCCCCCATTCTAATTCGGAGGGAAACTAAAACCCTAAAGCCCCTAAATAAGATGCAGCATCGAGACACTCACTCGCTCGCTCGCTGTTTCTATCTCTCAGTTGTGGGTTCTCGTTGGTGTGCATTGAGCAGTTTATATATGGACTTTTAACCCTTAAAACAATTTCGTTTCCCTTTCCCCATTTCTACTCAAACAGGAGCTTTGCTAATGGCGAGGCTTCTTCGAAATGTTTCTTCTCTGAAACGCGCTCTTTTCTCGCCCGAGGTAGCCCTTTTCATTTTCTTTTTGTGTCTTCAGTTTCTTTCTTATTCCTACTTTTGCTTGTTGAAGAAATTCTTGTAATCTCTTTTAGTTGAATGGTTTAGACTCGCGGGAACGGAATTCTTTGCTTACCCCTCAGACTAGCGATACTGTTTAGTACCTCTTATACGCGATTTTGTGCGGGAAATAGGAAAAGTTTCTATCTTTTGCGTCTTTCGCGGTGTTGGATATTACTCATTTGCTTATGTGGTTTTGCAGGGCTTAAGGAGAGAGATCACCGGGACGTCTTTTCACATTTGTAACTTTTCTACTAAAGGTGCTTCAAGGTTTATTGAAGTTGTTTCACTTGAACACTTAGCTTCTTTAAAAGGGTCTAAACTTGTTACTCAATTCTGTAAATATTAACTTTGACTTTGTTACGGCCTGGTTATTGTGTACGTGCTGATGTTCCTTTCCAGGGTTGAAATGGTTAGTCCTGAGAAACAGCAGATGTGTCTTCTTTTAGTGTGTTTTAGTCGCTCCTAAACAAACAACGGATGTTTAACCTTTTTTTTTTAATGGAAGTTTTGAACTACAAGGAATCAGTGTTTATACTAGTTCTGAAATTTTATACCATATTTATGGATTGTTCTATTTCCTTGGTATTGCACATCGTTCTATTTCCTTGGTATTGCACATTGTCACGCCAATTAGTCGGCCTTTTCTTTTTTTCTTTATTAATTCGTAATTGAAGTAACCTTGATTTTTTGGATAATCTCAATTTCCTATTTTTTGTAAGGTAAAAGAAAATCCAAGTCAAATGGCAGCGACTCTTCTGAAGATGGTATGTCCACAAAGGAGGTTGCTTTACAACAAGCCCTGGATCAGATTACTAGCCAATATGGGAAGGGATCTATTATGTGGTATGGCCGGTCAGTTTCTCCTAGAGATGTTCCAGTGGTCTCCACAGGTTCTTTTGCACTTGATTTAGCACTTGGGACTGGTGGGCTTCCCAAAGTAAGATAAATAGTTTACTTTTCTTCTCTTTTGTTGAAGTTGTTTCTTGTTTCTTCGCAAAAGGCAGGCTTTGTACTTGATTATACAAGTATAGTACAAAATATGAACCATATTTATATGTAACATCATTATTGTTTCTTTTATCAGTTTGCTGTTCCCTTCCTATTGCTTTCTGCATTCTCTTTTGTTACTATAGACTTGGATTAAGTCTAGAGGAATCATATTTTGTCCTTCTATCATGCTTTGACTTGAATGAATCTTTAATATTCCTAGTTCTATGCTTCCCAAGTGACTAGGAATAGATGCCTCGCTTTAAATGCTATTGAATGCTCATGAGATATGTGTTTCACTTTTCACAGGGGCGTGTTGTGGAGATTTTTGGTCCAGAGGCTTCTGGAAAAACTACTCTTGCATTGCATGTGATTGCTGAAGCACAGAAACTAGGAGGTTGCTTTATTGAGCCCCATAATCTCTCCTTTCTGCTGTGTGTATTTTATATTAGATTAACCATTCTTATTGTCTATTATGTGTTTCCTGCCACTAAACTATAAGTTAACAAGAAAAGTTAAAGCTGCAATGAAATATGTCAGTGTCATAAACACCTATATGTTTAATCTGCATCCTCCTCTGGGCATAATACTGGCCTGAAAATTCTATCTGCTGATTTTCGCTTCTTTTTCTGCAGGTTACTGTGTTTTTGTTGATGCTGAGCATGCTCTTGACTCATCACTTGCCCAGGCTATTGGAGTAAACACTCAGAATTTGCTGCTTTCACAACCTGATTGTGGTGAACAAGCTCTCAGTCTTGTGGACACTTTAATCCGGAGTGGCTCTGTTGATGTAGTTGTTGTTGATAGTGTAAGTAAGGTGCTCTTTCACTTTATGATTTTACCTGTTAAATTCAGCTGTGATTTCATATTCCTTCGGTAATGGTCCTGTTTCTTGTTTGGAGGAATGGATTTCTTCTTCTCTCTTTATCCTCACTTCGAGACAGGAGCTTTAAATTTGCACTGTATGCAAAATTTTAATAATATGATGTCAATTTTCTTTTTTACTCTGCTTAATTACAGGTTGCTGCGCTTGTTCCTAAAAGTGAACTTGATGGTGAGATGGGTGATGCTCACATGGCAATGCAAGCTAGATTGATGAGCCAAGCACTTCGCAAATTGAGCCATTCTTTATCATTGTCTCAGACAATTCTGATCTTTATAAATCAGGTGCAAATCCATGGATATTATTTGTTATGGATAACGAAATTTTTGGTCTTCCTACTTTTATATTTTTGTCAAGTTGGTTTTACTTTTTGGTCATTTGAATCTTAATTTTTTAATTTTTTTTCAATTGGGTCCTTTCTGTTATCAGAATGGCTTATTTGGAATGCCAACTCACAAAAATTATGAGTTGGAATTCATGTCAGAGTTTCAAATGGACTTGGCCTTTCCCAATAGTTATTTTGATTAAAACAGAACCATTTATCTCTATCTCTCAATCATGGCTTTCTTTCAGATTGCTTCATCAATATTCTTCAACTTCATCTATGTTGTTCAATGGTTGATCGTCAAAGATTTTTTATGTTTGAGTTACTAAATTTGTTCATGTTATTAAGTGGTCTTGACATTGACAATCAGATGAAGATGAATCTGTCGGAAAAAAGAAAATACAATATAGATAAGGGAATGTTGGTGTTTTCTTGTTACGTGACATATTGGGCATCCATTGAAGATGCTTTTGTTAGATTTTAGGTTTCTAATTTACAAATGGAAAATCTTGGTTTATTATGTTTTGTTGCCTTGAGAATCTAGTTGGACTTGCTCTTGAAATTGTGGGTGTTAGCAAATTGAAGTTTCATTTTTAACTTAATGGATCTGAGATAAGTGATAATAAAAAACCTAGAAGTTTCTGTCACTTTCTTGGGAAAGTGAAGAAAAGAAAGTCACAGAAACTGCAGGTTTGTTTCCTATATATTTTCTTGATTCAATATAACAATTCCTACCTTATTTACCAATGGAAATTTTATAGCATCGCTAATGTTCACAAAG
>JANITW010000235.1:20526110-20540667 GCA_027564335.1 Erythroxylum williamsii | reverse complement strand
TCATCCTTGAACACACCATACATTTCAACATTAGACACATTATTTACTAACCACACATTCCTTAAGTAATTACCTAAATTAACAATCTATAACTAAATTAATTTTTACTCGATTAATCTAACCTCAATTTTAGTTCATTTTGCACCTTAAACAAGTCCAATTAAGTCCCAATGTACCAAATAAAATGACCTAAACTTATATAGTTCAACAATTGCACAAAACCAAGTTTTTCACCTTTCTAACCATTTCCCACGGCTGTGACAATTTGCCTTATAAATCCCACGATCGTGGGATGAGTGAACCAAAGGTTCACTCACCCAAAACCTTCAGTTTGTTTCTAAAACCTAACTTCTTCACTTCCGTTCGACACACCTTCACCAAAGTCCATCAATTTAACTTCAATTCTAACTCATTCATGCTTCAATACCTCATAAAATTCATGTCCAAACCAATTCATAAATCATTCATTAAGCATGTCACAAGCCATTATCTTTCAGGTATCATCATCCAAATCAAAAGCTATCAAACAAGTATCATGTTCCAGACCTCATTTTATGCTATCAAGTTTAGCATTCCCTTACCTTCTTAACTTCAAATTTTAACTCCAAAGAACTAATTAAACTAATTAATCCAGCCTTTCTAAGCATTCAACATATATCTAAGATCAAGATGCAAATTTTAACACTAACCCCATGTATGGTTACTGTCCCCGTATATGGGGACAGATAACAAAACAAAATAATCCTGTGATCCATATGTGATTGATTGATGTTTCTGATTTTTGTCCTCTGTCTCCGGTAGACAGAGACAAACTAATCCTGTCCATTTCAAAAGCGAAAGACAAAAGAAATTGTCTCTGTCTCCGTATGAAAAACGAAGAATACTGTCGAAGTTACCCCTGATTTCTGTCTCTCCCACGCCCATCTCTCCTCTGTCGCATGCTTGGCACCGCTCTCTGTCGCACGGTGGGACTATCTTCCCGAAGACGTTCGCAAGGTTAGTCAATTAAAATGGTTGGTTTCATTTGCTGGAAAATGTCGCTATCCCCGTTAGAAATACATTTGTCTAGGCACGCAAATTTGCTCCACCTTCTCTCGTTCTTTTGCGATTTGTTGTCTTGAATGGGTAGTGTGGATTTTCTCCTATAGGTCTTCTTATTGTTGGGTGTTTGGGATTTTTTTTCTTTTATCAGATTACCGAGAGCTTTTCCGGCGTTTATTTGCAAAAAAGTTGCTGGAATTTTTCATGTTGGTCTCTGATTTCCTTTCGAAATATGTAACTGTTATCTTTGTTTGTGTTTAGGTTGCATAAGGAATTTGATTGAATCCAAGAAGCAAATTATATATCTGCAAAGAATTTCTTCCGTAACCTTTCACAGGTATTCCCTTGTGTTCTGAATTCTATTTGCATTATACTATCATAAATCTATTGTTTTTGCCAACCATGAATTATGCCTTGTTTGTTTGAAGATGAGGATTGTCATTGACTGTTAGTTGTAATGGAGTTTGACTGAGGCTAATTATATATGACATAATGTTGATCTGTATAGTTACTGCCACTAAACTTTGTTTTGAGAGTGATTAGTTTGGTTGAGTTAGTTGTGGAGCAGATGCACTTGCTCCTAATAGCCTTCCTCAATACAAGTGCAGTGCAAATTTATGTGTAACAACAGTACAAAATCTTGGTTTCTAATTTACAAATGGAAAATCTTGGTTTATTATGTTTTGTTGCCTTGAGAATCTAGTTGGACTTGCTTCCTGAAATTGTGGGTGTTGGCAAATTGAAGTTTCATTTTTAACTTAATGGATCTGAGATAAGTGATAATCAAAAACCTAGAAGTTTATGTCACTTTCTTAGGAAAGTGAAAAAAAGAAAGTCATAGAAACTGCAGGTTGGTTTCCTATATATTTTCTTGATTCAATTTAAAGAATGTTTGGTATAATAAGAATTAGGAATGTTGTGTTTTTGTGGCTCTTGATTGTCAATGGAAGAGAAAGAATTAGGAGGAAGAAAGAATGTTAATGGGTTGAGAAGGAATTACAGAAATTTAGTAGGAAGAAAGAGAAGTTAAAGAGATAAAAAGTCGGGACTCTTTGGAAAGGGATAAATCATCAAAGAATTACACTAGTCTCTAAATTGTCACGTCATTCATGTTCAGTCCAATTTGGATGTCTGATGTAGCTCCGACTCATAAGTCAGTTGAGTTGGAATTCCATATAAGCTTTTCCGTTAATGGAGTTAATGGAAAGGACTCAATTGAAAAATTTAAAAAACTTGAAGACTTAATTGGCAAAGAAAAAGAAGTTGCAAATACTAACTTGAGAAAAATACAAAGGAAGACCAAAATTTATTTATCCCTGTTATGATTAAAATGGAAAAGAACTATTCCCAACTGAAATATTACAGTTCTGCAATCGGAAGAATAAACATGGAAAAAGATTCCCCTCCACGTTGTTACCAGCTGGTTTCACCTTTGATGTTATGTCTGCAACTATTTCAACAAAACTTGCAACATTCTTATAGGTCTGCCCAAATTAATGATCTATGTTAAAAAGCATAGTGAATTGACTTTGTTGCCATTAGTTGTTGCCCCAATTCTACTTAGTTTAATATTTAAACATTGAAACACTGAACTTGGTCAAAATTCTTTTTTTAAAAAGTGTGGATAGCCTACTGGGGCCTGAATAGAATTGGCTTTAGATGAGGTCGAACTGATAACAATTAGGTGAACTTTCCCTTCCACACATTGTGGATTTCATTTAATTGGAAATCCTCCTCCTGTTCTATTAGTTGGGAGTAAAAAGTAAAATCTTCCAATCATAAGTCAATTTTGAAGTGATATTGTCAAAACTGAAGTCAAAATAAAAGCTTGGCATAAAATCATCTGCTCATAAGCTAAGGAACTTTCTTTGTTTCCTTAGGCATTAAAATTTACTCTCTTTCTTCTGACATGTCGTAGTGCATTATTAATTTCTTCTTTTACCCTCTCTTAGAAAACAATTATTATTGTTCTCTGCATATATGACTGCCTTCAAATTCTTGAGGTCCATGGCCTTGAAAGGAAGTCAACATATAGGGAATGTAGCCAACTAGTTGCTGAATTCATGCTTTTTGTTTTGTTACTTTTTTTTTTGTTGGTTAATTTTTATTGACTCTTTGGATGTGATGCAAACTTTCCCTTTGAAGTAGTCCTTCTGCTTATGAAATACAGGTGAGAGCAAAGCTTTCCACATTTGGGTTTGGTGGACCCACTGAAGTGACGTGTGGTGGCAATGCCTTAAAGTTTTATGCTTCAGTGCGACTAAATATAAGAAGGATCGCGTATGTCAAGAAGGGAGAAGAGGTAAAAGATTCAGGATATTGCTATTGATCACTATGGGACACTTATGCTCACAATTCATGAGCTGTTGGACCGCTTTTTATTGATATCTTTACAACTGCTTGAAATTTTTTTTCTTGTGTTGAAACTTCTTTACTTGCATTCCCCGAGAAGAAGTCCAGAATGAGATACCTGTTCATGTCATGTGGGCCCTTTGAGAATGTAATTAGCAACTCATCCTGGACTTATGTTTTCCTAAGCAGGCTGTAAGACATGAAGAGGTGCTTCCCGGTGTATGAATGGCTTAAAGTCATTAAAGATAAGGGCATCTTAAGTTGCTACAAGTTCTACTTAGAGTTTACTAGTAGTGACAGCCAGACCCCTCTACTTGTCTCAAATGAACTGTTTTATGATATTGCCTTAAGTGCATTGTTAATCTTTCCTCTTAAAGAGGAACTGGTGATAACAATTTAATTTTGTGCCACTTGAGATAATCAGTCTTTGGATTAATCTATCATGACGCCATGATGTCTTGTAATTGACCGTAGTTGAGCGTGATGTTGGTTTTGATTTTCTTTTGTGAGCAACAACATACAGATTATGATGGAGTTGATTGGAGCAGGATGCTGATTGTACACAATATGTATACATAATGTTATGTGAATTTTAGATTTGCAGTATTTCTATGGATTTGTATACTATTTTCAGATAAGTCTGCATTTTGCAGATTGTTGGAAGTCAAGTTCAAGTGAAGGTTGTGAAGAATAAGCTTGCCGCTCCATTTAAAATTGCTGAGTTTGTGCTTGAATTTGGCAAGGGAATATCTAGGGAATCGGAGCTTATAGACTTGGGTGCAAAGCACAAATTTGTGACCAAGGCTGGTTCATTTTATTACTTTAAGGGTGAGAATTTCCGTGGGAAGGAAGCGTTGAAAATGTTTCTGGCTGAGAATGATGATGCAAGAGAAGAACTTACGGTGATGCTTAGGGAGAAGCTTCTTAAGTTGGACAAGGACTTGGAAACTGAGGCTTCGGATGCAGAAACAGCTGCAGAGATCCCATCACCTGATTCCACAGATGAAGAAGCAGGGACAGCAGTTCAAGCATAATGCGCCAAATAACCGCGATCACAATATGGGTGTCAAACTGCAAGTGTCCATATATAGCAATGTCGAAACTGGGTGGGATCCTGCCAGTGCAATGGTGCATTTTCGCCCCTGCTTAATTCGGTGAACGATTTTGTAAACAGCAGCTGTGTGTAGCTGTAGACGCAGCATATTTGGCAGGCCAGAAGTTTGTTGGCTTGAAAGGAGCAGGTCCAGAATTATGAAGGGCAGTAGTACAGTACGCCACCGTTCCTCAAGTTTCCAACTTGATTTTGTATTATATAGATGTCTCATCATTGTTTTTGTTGTTTATAACGCTTGAAAAGCTGATCCTAGCACATATTTGTTTTCTTGTTATTACCATCCTCCCTCGTCTTTGCCAGTTATTTTTCCTTACTTTTAGGGGGCGTGTAATTCTTGTTTAAGACTACATATTATTTGATGATGGTTTCTTCCCGGTTCTCCATACTGAGGAGATGTATGTTTTTTTAATCTGAATAGAATGATAAGATAAAGAGTCAATATACAATCTGAATAAGTTGTGAAATTATTATGAAATATGAGATTTAAGTACTATCATCAACCTTAGGAACTCAACTATGCCTTTTGAGAATGATTTGGTTGAATATATGAGCCACCCGATCTTCAACATCACAATGAAGCGGTTGAACTTCATTCTCTTTCTTGGCTACTCTAATGGCATTGTATTTAATTTTAATGCGTGCTGTTTTCCCATGAAAACAGGTAATTGGTTTGTTGTCACACAAAATCTCTCTGGCTTTATACTACGTGAGCTACAAATCCTCCAAAAATTGCATGATTGATAGTGGTTGAAGTAGCTATATATGTAGCTGTTGATTATGCAGTTTTTTGCTTTCATAAGCCTTGAACCCATCTTTTGTCCCAAAAGGTGGATCGCTCACTTCAGGCGCCTGCACATCCCGGCCCGACAGAGTAATGAGGGGGTAAATCACGGTTTGATCTCAGCCAACTTCTCAGTAAGGCGGCCTATTCTCGTTGTCGGGATTTGAACTCTGGTCTTTGTCCCAAGTTAACCTTGCCAATGATTAACTGACTATCCGTGCGGGCAAAACGAAACCTTGAAGTCATCGTGAAACAATAGTTAGAAGGTCTTTTCGTATCATCTTGTGAACCAGCCCAATCGTTGAAACGATAGTTGGAAGGTCTTTTCGTATCATCTTGTGAATCAGCCCAATCGCTCTTTATAAATCATAAGAACTTGATGACGTTGAATTTTCTGTAAAATACTCTAAATCCAGTGGTGTGTTGGTGCTTCCTTCGCTATAATAGAACAGTGTAAGGAGAAGAAAGGGGAGAGTTATCTGGTAACAGAATTGAGGCCTTTGGCGTTTTACGGCTCACTAATTATAGCTCATACTTCTAGTATCTTCCCTATACATTATATTTGCTTATTAGATACTGAATTTACACAAAATCCATGAGTTTTGCTAGTTTGTGGCTCTTCCTGCTGCTGCTCCTAACTTCATGAGTTTGCAGTATTGTTCATGAGCGTGCATCATGCGTCAAGATTCTCTTGGTTGCTTTAAAATGTAACTCTCTTGATGAAGGCATGAATCTTGATAATATACTGGTAGGATACATGACATTACGTCTGGTTGCACCTAAAAACAAGACATCCAATTAAAATCCTGCAAGTAGAAGCATCTATTAAGCATGAACCGTTCACTTTCTTCAAATTTTTTCAAGAGCAGCTGGTGTGCTCATTGCTCACAACATTGTAATTGTTGAGACAACTTTTTCTATAGTTCACCAACATAGTTCGTTTTTGAATTGAGTTTGATGAATATCCATATCTAGGAAGTAAATCATTCTCCTCATTTCAAAAAACATTCTCCATTCGGGTTATGAACTCTTCTCACAACTTCAACATTGCTTCCAATCACCATCACATCATCACATATAGATATCTTTAAATGAAGCTCCCAATTTGATAGTCAGATAGTTTGACATATAGAGTTTCTTCATTGCAAATTTATGGGTTAGAATTGCAAGAAGTAGCGTCATGATATCAAACCTTGCCACTAGTGGAAAGGTTTCAGTGAAATTAACACCGAATTTTCGGCCCTAGTCTTTTACTGTTGTTTATAAAAATAGAGACATTTGCATTATATTTAACTTTAAACATCCATTTGACAATTTTTGTTGTTGTTAGGTCCTTACCCAATACCCAAGTTTCTTTTTTCTTTGTCATTTTGAGCTCTTCCATTATTTTCTTATATTCAAGGGGGCTCATTACATCTTTGATGTTCACATGCTCTATCTAAGCTTTATAGCTAATCAATTAGTTATAGTTTATTGACACAATTATTTATTGACATTCTTTATCTTATATATATTTAGATGTATATGATGAAGTTCATTTGATAAATGTACATCTAAATGAAATTATGATGAGATCGTAATTATAAGATTTATATTGCATGTATGTATTATACTTAAATTATTCGTAGTCATTGTTTTATTAAGATTGCACATTAATAGAATATAAAAGGACTAGCACACTTTATCTTTTTCTTTATAAAGTACATAGTCGATCTCATTGACTAAAGTATACATATCTTAAACAAACGTTTGGGTGCTTTTTAGAGCACAATTTTATTGAACAGAGCCTATATGAGAATTTAATTTGACATTACTCATATATCTATAAAAAGTTTTGTTGTGATGATTGTATAAGTGATCTTTTAATTTGAAATTAACAAAGTATCTCATATAGGGATTGTTATGTTTTGATATTACTTATAACATATTCTAGTCAAGGGTAGCTCAGTTCGTAGTTATTTAATGTAGCATGTACTATGAAGATAATTGAGTGATCAATATAAGATTTATTATCTTAAAGTGATTAGGGAAAATGTTCTATTTTTCTTAATTAGTATTGATCTAGAAAACCATTGGCTGAAGAAAAATGACTCTTTGTAAAATAGTTTATAAATGTTATTTATAGAATCAGTTACTAATGGTAGAGAACTAACATGATTATACTTAAATAGAGTAAACATTAATTTCATACTCTATATATAATTGGAATATTGTATGATGAAAGAATCGAATTATACAAACAAATCATATACAAAAGGTTAGTCAAAATTACTTTGATATTGCTAAATATTTAGGTGGTCATGATGTATTATTAGAAGTCAATCTTGATCTATAGGTATAAATTATTTAATTAGATAATTAAAAATAAATTAAAAGAGTTTAATTTATATTTAAGTATGATTTAAGATTATAATTTATGTATATTACCATCATATTTAGGAACATTGGATCAAAGATCAAACATAAAAAATAAGTTAAAGAGAGAAAATATGTTTTAATCAAGTTGAACTATATTGTAAAATTTGATAAATGTTATGATTAAATATATGATATTTAATAACAAGGACTAATATAAGGTAATGGGTCTTACTTAGGCTTAATTAGCTAGTATTTAATTAAAATTAATTATAATTCTAATTAAAGTTTAATTAAAATTAGAATTTTATTTCAATTAAATTACTAAAAGGCCTATAGCCTATTATAAATAGACTTAGACTCCAATGGAATTGGCGCTTCTTGTCTAACTCTATCTATAGTAGCTGTAAAGTTCTCTTAACACGTTATATAGATATTGTTAGATGTTAAAGTACAGCTTGAGATGAACCAATTTAGTAATATTTTGAGGGAAACAATAAGAAAAGGATAAAGCTTCAAAATAAGGTAGAAATTATAATTTATGATTTACTATTTTTATGTATTAATTATGTTATAGAATTTTAAGTGATATTAGCTTTCGAGAAATCAAACAAAAAGGTTTTGTTATCATTTTGCTGCACACGAAAACTCCCACCCTAATTTTCTAATAGTGGTTTTAGAGCCATCTGTAATTCTATAACTTGATTAAAAATATTTGATTATTATTGATCTTGAATTTTTTAATTGAAATAAAAATTTTAAATTTATAAAATCAGATTTTATTTGATTATATGTATAAGTTTGGATTGAAAGTTTTAAAACTTACATAAGATTCAATTTGGAATTAAATTTTCAACATGATTGAATTTTTTTAAGAGTTAAATAGTATATGAAATCAATTTCATTAATGATAAGATATGATTTGATTATATTAGTTAGACCTATCTCTTTTATTTTGGATTAATTTTTGTTTTTGAATGGTGAAATTAATATATATTTGATTTTAGGAGATTATAAGTGGATATCTAATCAAATAGGAAAATTATTTATCAAAACCACGAATTTGAAAATAGTTGATAAATTGCTACGATGGATAAGGTGAGATCATGCCTAATGCCAGATTTACCCTAAGAGTTTCAATTTAATTAGAAGAGTTATTCACATCCCTATTATGTAAGGGTTTATATTTGTTTAGAAGGCAGTCTCTACAAGATAGAAAGAAGTTAGTTTTTAAGTAGGAGAGGGGGTGGGGGAACGCGACATTCACTTCTCTACATTATTTTCTTTCAATTTTTTTGATATTCCTCTTAATCTTTCATCTTCTCATCTATTTTTGGTGTTGAAACAATAGCCAAGTGTGGTTAAATCTGAATATTTTGATTCAAGGGGATTCAAAACTTTATTTGTAACCTTATGAGGTTTTGTTCTAAACCTAAAGTTTTGTTTTAATTCAAGTATTTCTTGTTTTGTGTTCTTTTATTTAATAAGTAATCAATATTAATTAGTCTAGCAAATTAATTTGATATCGATTATTCTATAGCTACCTATGAATTTACCTATCTGTAATTGTCATGAATAATTAGTACAAGTAGTAAATAGGTTATTTATGAATTTACATAGTAACTTATGAGAAACAAGAAAACTAAATTAAATAGTTATAGCAATCTTAATTATTCGGTTTAGTATTTTTCACTAAGCTTATTGCTATCATTTAATTGATATAGAATGCTATCATAACCAATTAGTTTGTGGCAAGTTTTCATCTGAACGCTGAGTTTGAACTAATTAATTTAGAAAGATAAGACCTATTATGGCTATCTTAATATATTTCAGAATAACTGTTTGAATTATGAAAATTATTCTCTTTAGACTAATAATCAATGTTACAATTAGATGGAATATATCCTTTAAATCTGAATTAATAAAAATTCAAAATTTCACTTTTTATATTTAATTGATTTATTTTGATTTCTTGTTAAATTTACTTTATTAGTTAATTAATCATAAGTCTCATTTTGTTTTATCAGTTGAAATTAATTAACTAGTTTTCAATTTTTAGTTTTTTTAGGATTCGACTTGGTTTCACAACTACGACAAGAAGTTAGTGGATAGAAATTAATTTTGAAGGCTTCGATAATTCATTCAAAATTTTGATGTCATTTATAAGGAACTAATTTTGTTTCTTATTTTCTTTGCTTTATTTTACAGTTTATTGCTAATCTCTTATCTTGTATGACTTGTTTCTTCTAAGACATGTGATTATAATATAATCTAAGTTATTCACCTTCAGAGGTTAAATTGACATAGGCTTAACAATTTGTGAAGATTCTAATTCCTTGGAAGTTAAAGAAAAGATGACAAATCCTAACAATAGAACGTTGAGAGAGGTAGCAATAACCCTTATGTATAAGATTTCTAGATGTTGAGGTAGATTTTGAATTGAAACCTGGTTTGATTTACTTACTCCTTACCTTTTGTGGTTTTTGTTGGACCCCAAAATTTTTTTCAATTATTATCGATTTATATGTTTAATTATTTATTTATATTTTGTTTGTTGTTTATTTATTTATTTTTAGAATTGGGTCATTCAATTTAGTAAGCATGAATAGAGATTACAATTTGATGGAAAGATTAAAATTAAGTTAGAATTAATATGGTGCTTAAGAAGATTAAAGAAGTTAGAGACATAAAAGACAAAGAAAGTGCAAAATGGGAAGGACAAGGTAAATGAAGGGCAAAATAGGAAGATTTGACTAAAATGTGGTATTGAATTAGAGGAAGAAGAGAGAATGTTGTGGGTGTCAGAAGAAAAAAAGAAAAAGAGAAAATCAAGCTAGGGTTTTGGAGATCTTAAAGAGTTTGAAGCTAAACAAGTAAGTATAAGCATTAGCCCTTCGTGATTGTTAGATGAACCATATTTAATGATAGTTAGAAGTAAAAATGGAGTTGAATGATCAAAAATAGATCATGATGTATTTGTTAATAATTTTGGGTTGAAATGAAGTTGAAAATGTAGTAGAAAGGACGATTTTGTATAAGATGTGTTAGGTGTAAGATGTTGGGGGTGAGAAATCTGAAAAATGGGATGAAAGGGCTAGAAATTCATAAGTTTTTGTGGAAGTTCGCTGCAGCGAACTTCTGGCTTCGTCGCAACGACGTCGAATTTTCCTACACCAAACACGTTTTGGTATTTTGAGCATAACTTTTTTTGTACTTATCCAAATGGAGTGAGTTTTAATTTGGAGTAAACTAGAGACATAAGACTACAAATTGTCTGAAGAAATAAAGTTTTAATTCAATCCTCTAAGATCCTTAATTATTGGATGAAATTTGGGTACAGAATATTGTTTCAGTATAAGAACAGTCTGAAAATATTTGGAGTATAACTTTCAGATTACTTAACCAAATTGAATGATTTAGGTGCTATGAGAAACTTAAGACAATGTGGAACATGTTTCTAGAAGAAAGTGCTCTCAGATTTCTTCATTTACTTGATCATAACGATCATGGAAAAATTGACCCAAAATTTTAAATTTTGATAGGAGTTATAGTTCAATTTTAGCATGTTTTGATTATTAAAGTTTTATGAATTTTCATTTAAATTTGGATTGGATGAGAAATTGTTATGTTTAGGAAATCAAGAAAACCTTACCCAAAAGCAAGAGGAAAGGCAATCTTGAGATTGGATTTTAAGCGAAATTAGGTAGGTAATGTATTTATAGTTATTGTGTAATTGGGCAAATTCTTGCCTATGTGTGTATATGTTGATTTGCTTAAACTTGATTTGCTTGATATTGAAATCATTGTGAATGAAAATGCATTGTGATTTATGAATTGTGATCAAGTTATGCCATTGAAACATGTCATGATATTTTGTATGAATGAAAAGATGAGAAAGCATGAAAGTGTGAGCATATGATAAAATGAATAAGTGTTTCTGTTTGGGCGAGAGTGGAACCATTCTGTTCGTCACGTGCACATTGACAAGAGCCTTCTCCCGGTTGTCCGTTTATGGCATATGAGCTCTAAAAATGGACTCATTTTATTTATGGTATAAATTTTGGTTTCTCCATTCTATTTCCATGGAACCCTCGAACCATTTGTGTACATTGCATCTTTAAATTGTCAAGTATGATGTATTTACGTGCTATGTATAATGGCTAAGGCCTATGTTATGAGTTACACGATGACTTGCTTAATTATGAGTTTTTGAGCTATATATATATTGAAATTGTGGCAAATTATTGATTGCTATAAATATATTAGCCACTGAGTTGTGTAGCTTAACCCATTATTTTCACTCCTCAGGTGCAGAATCAAAAGGTTAGCGATCCTTGCAAGGTATCAGAAACTCCAAGATAGTTAGAGACCTTTGTACTAAGTTAGTGACTATTTTGGATAGCTTTATAGGCATATTAATATTAAGCATCCTTTGTATTTTGTTTTAAACTTTGATATGTATGATGATGTGTAAGTGAACCCTATTCAATCTCTTGAATTTGTAATGAAATGAAGAATTGAAGTTTCTTTGAGTATGTCTAGATTTATCTTGTAGTTAAGTTTGGATGGTTAGATTTGAATGTATATGCTTGTTTAGAATGTTTTGAATGTTGGAGTTTGGATGGGTTTCGGATTCTTAGGGTTTCATCGTAGTGAATCTTTTTAAAGGCGTCTTTGCCGCGGCGAAGAATGAATTTTGCTGCGGTGTATTTGACCCCGAGGGGCCCGCCACGATACATGTTGCCACTTCTCTTTGCTATTTGAATCCTTTTGACCCTCCTCTCGCGTGATCCTTACCCGACAGCCCTGAACGGTTGCCTCGGGATAGGGACGGGGACTCGGGCCTAACCTTGTTTGATATAAGAGCAAGAGTTGGACTCTAGAAATACGGGGTAATGAAGATCACGTTTTATGACTCTGAATGTTGAGCTCCAGAAATGGGGTCCAATAGTTTTGTAGGTGAAGATCCACTTAAACATTTGAGAGATTTTCATGATATTTGTTTCTGGTTTGATTCATTTACTCTCTATCCTTTGTGGTCTTATAGGTAGAGATCCACATAAACGCTTAAAAGATAAAACAAAAGATTGACTTTATTATCTTCTATCTAGCTCAGTGACAACATTGAATGAGATGAAAAAGGTTATTCTTGGAGAAGTTCTTTCTAACATCGCAAGTAGCCAATATCAAAAAGGATATTATTTTCCCATACATCTGCCTACATCCTTTCTTTCTCAAGCAATCTTTATTCAAAATTAGAGCTTTGAGGAAATTGCAGCTCTAAATTTCTCTAATTTTTCCCCATCGCATCTTCCTAAAACCTTATATGCTTTAATCCTTGATGCATCTTCTTTACATCTCTAACTTCTTGGTGTTGCATCTAATTTATGTCTAGGTTAGATTTGTTTGAAGAATATACTTGCTTAAATATATTGATTATGTTTATAAATTGAATGTGGCCACAAACTCTGTTAGTCATGATGGAGGAAAAATGATTTAGAAGTTACAAGAGGTAGAGGAGTTATTGAGCATGACTAAAGTGATTAATCACTTTAGAATGCACTGATCACTTTAGAATGCATAGGCTGAAAGAGACTATGCTCACACTTAAACTTATTTATGACATAGAGATTAGTGTCATAAAATTTGATGGTTTATTTGATGAGGCTTTAGTAAATTTACAAGTTAACCATGAGTCTCAATTAGAGCAATTAAGGCAAAAAACAATGGTAAGGTCGATGAAGATGAATCTGGTTATCTTGATCTGGATTTAATGTTAGAATTGAACATTTTAGAAGAATTTTTGAAACACTAGCATCTAGCAATTGCTTGGATATATGCATTGATATCTTTGTCAAGGAATGTGGCAACTAGTATATATATATATAACATATTAAAGTATGCATTTAATTTAGATCATATTGTTCTTATAATTTTGCCTTAGTTACATATTGTTCTCTATATATGTTCCTTGTTACGAACTATTTTTGAAGACATTAAATGACTACTTAAATTCTAATATTCTTCTAATTCAAATAAGTGAGGTATAGAAACTGGTAAAGGCTTTAATGCAGCTAAGCCCTAATTACTTGAGTACATATGCTTTTGAAGAAATTGATGAAATAAAATATGAGTCTCTGAAGATGGTCATAAGCCTTTGGGTCAAACATTTTGATTTGGTATTGAAAAAAGTTATCATGTTCGAAAAGAGATGGCAACCAACTTTTAAGAGGAATCATGGGAGGAGTTGTCTGGCTGGAATGCTTCATCAAGATTGCAAATAAAATCATGTCACTCTTCTTCCTTTAGAGGTGTAGTGAGGAGTAATAAAGAGCCACAAAAGTTTTTCAGCTTGTTAGACTTGTTTGCTTTCTGGGAACTATTGTTCATTAAATATGAGTTATGATGTCTTGATTTCATGAAACCTATGTTTGATTTATTGGGTATAAGTTTATGCTTGTGTAAGAGTTAATGGGATTGAATATGATTAGTGTGTAAATTGTGTATGTTGAAGTGATTCTAGCAATGTTAGATGACTAATATTAAAAAGAAATTGATTGAGTATGGATGCTGCAATTTTGAGGGTTTATGTTGAACTGAAGTGTTTGATGAAAGATTGGTTGAATAGGTGGGTAAATTGAGTGCTAATTGAAGTAGAATTGACAAGGGAATGAAAGGAATTGAATGGAGTATCAAAGCTGGAAATTGTCATTTGTACATGTTCTAATGTTTTTGCCATAACTAATTGTGTGGTTGAGAAAAAGAGGTGAGGCTTGTTTTGACTTAAAATTGAGACATTTTTCTACAATTGTTGTGAAGGGAGCACTGTCCAATTTGGATTAGAAGAGTGTTGAATCTTGCTTTGAAAGTGATGTATAGGTGCAGTATGAACAGTAACCGAGATTGATGATCTG
>JANITW010000235.1:20505884-20522418 GCA_027564335.1 Erythroxylum williamsii | reverse complement strand
GGATTTAATTTGTCGACCACCATTGGTCCAACAGAAACCAAAAAGACCGATTTAAGTAATTTGTTCTTAAAAGCTTGAACGATGTTTTATTCAATAAAACATCTTCATGACATTTTTTAAACGTAACAAAAAGTCTTTACAATCTGCGACATTTTATTAATAAAATGTACAGATTATATTGTTTTTTTATAGTGCACCTTTTGATTAAATAATTTTATCAAGATCTAAATTGTAATTTGCAATAGTAATTTTAGTCTAAATTGTTAGCATTATTTATTGTAATTACAATTGAATAATCCATAATTATTATAATTGTCTACAAATTTATCGCAATTCATAACTTAAAACCCTATCCATACTGATGTATGTGAAGATGTAACTTACCAAAATTCACGAAGTGTTTACTCATAAAATTTTATACTTTTTGAGATACTAAAAGTATCATTGAATTTAATTTACTTTTCTCGTCAATATAGATTAATTTATAACTATTTAACCTCAATCTAAATTGAGAATATGATTAAAACTAGCTCAGTTGTATAGGTATATATTTCATTAAAAATCTACCTACTTCAGTCTTAACTCATTTTATTTTGTATTTGGTTGAAATATTATTTGGCATTTGTCAGTAGATATAAGAAAAAGAAAAATTGTATTTGTAAATGTGTTTATGATATAAAGGATGAGTGCTCCTTATATAGTGTACAATGGAGCAATATGCAAGGAAGAAAATTATTACAATATAATTGAATAATATTTAAGGGCATAATTAAGGGGATTAGATATATGTATATATAATAACAATCCTCCTCAAATTGAAGGTGTTAAAGAAAAAACTAGTTGAAGTTTGTTAATAAGATAATGAAAGTATTAAGGTAGATAAGCTTTGGTAAATATACGAGTAGCTTGGTAACTAAAAGAAATTGAGAAAACCTTGTTAAAATGCTTTAAAAGTATGATGTTGGACAAAGTGACAATTATTTACAATATACTTATATTGTAACGCCGAACTCTTTGAGCCTTTTTGTATTGGTCTGTATTTAGAGATGCTAATGTATATTGATATATGCATAGTTGTATATGAGTTCAAAGATGTATTTAATTCCTATGGATATATATGTAATTATTTATAATGTTATATTCCCTTACGTAAGCTTAGAGTTCTTTAGTATGCGAAATTTTAGAGATTTCTGACATATAAGCTTCTAAGAGTGTAAAACCAAGCCCATTGGATGGATATTACTATAGTGATTAAGTTAAAAGCGTTCTAATGTCTTAGAGGTAATTAGACAAGATTTATATACTTATTGGACACTTAGAAAGCTTAATTGGATAAGTTGACGTACATAATGGGTTAATTGCAAATTATTAAAAGTCAAAGGACTTAAACGTAATTTTTCAATTTTTAGAGGACCAATATATAATTTTATAAATTTAAGGGGCTTAATTATTATTTTAAAAAGTCCAAGGAGCAAAATAAAAATAAAAGTTTTGGTGATTCCTAAACTTTGAGCTTAGTTGCAAATTTAGGGAAGTTTGAAGGGTAAAATAGTAATTTCACACAACTTAAGGGCAAAATGGTAAATTCATCATGTTTCATCAAAGAAATGTCAAATTCTAGAACTATCTTCATGGTGTGGCTATGCAACCCATTATTTGGGCATTAAAACACGTAGTTTTAATTAAAAGAAAGAAGAAGAAAGGAGAAGAGAGGAGAAGGAGGGTTTTGGCCATCACTTTTTTTTCCACCAAGTTTTTGATTCTTCAACCTCAATCAAGGTGTTCTAAGCTAATTTGGGGCCAGGGAACTCAAATCTATCATTACATTTGTGAAAATCTTAAAGGATTTGAAGATATAATCAAAGGAAGGTTTAGGTAAATTTTGTCTCATCTCTCTCAACATTATGATTTTGAGTTTGGTGTTAAGATATATTGTTCTCCATGCTTGAATAAGCATGAAACATAGTTCAGATGAATGAAATGCTTCATGCAGATGGTTTTTGAAGTCGAAAACGAAATTGTCCATTTTAGGTGAAAGTTTGTGAATTTTTGGATATCTTTTGAAATAGATGGTTTAAATGAATTCTATGGGGTTAATTAAACATGCATGATGTGAATTGGCGATGAAGAAGGAAGAAGATGTGTGTTGTTTAAGGTTAGGTCAAAACGGTGGGAGAAGAAGTGAATTAAGGTAATGAGTTGTACAATTGATAAAATGTAACTTAAATGAAGGAAATTGGTTTGAATGGAGTGGTGGAATGTGTAATTGATTGTTACTATGTGTGTTGGGCCCCAAATTTTTTTTATTATTCATTAAACAAGGTTTGGATAAATTTGTGGTTTTGTTAGATAAATTTTGTTATTTGGAGTTTAATTATTATGCCAAAGCTAGAATTAAATTAGTGTATGACTAAGGTATTAAATTATGGCCTAAGGTAAGTAGACTTTGGATTAAATGAAAGAAGGGTAGAATTGGAAAGTCACTTAAGCCTAAAGGTTATAAGGCTTATGTTAGAGGGCAAAAGGGACATTTGGTGATGGTTATAGTGTAAAAATTAGAAGAAGAGAATTTTTGGCTTCTTAAGAAGGAAAGGAGCATCGTGGGTGAGAAGAAAAGAAGAAAAGGAGAAAATCAAGCTAGGGCTTTGGAGATTTTGAAGAATTTGGAGCTAAATCAAGCAAGTATAAGCTTTACCTCTTCTTCATTGTTAGATGAAATGTGGAATGTGGATAGGAAGTGTTGATGAAAGGTGTATCGAAATGTTTTAATTTTTTAGGATTAATGATCGAGGATAGATTTTGATATATTTGTTAATGATATTATGTTGAAATGAGCTTGGAAATGAAGTAAAAGAGATGTTTTAGTGTTAAGATGGGTTATTTTTGAAAGATGGGAAGTATATAGATGAAGAATGTCAAGAAAGGTCATTGGTTTGAGTTTCTGGAGAAGTTCGTCACGTCGAATTTCTATCTTCGTCGCGGCACAAACTTCTGTCCTCACCGCGACAAACTTCTGCCTTTGGCGCAGCGAACTCCAATTTTCCTGCACAGACATATTTTGGTATTTTGGGAACTTTTTGTGTACGTTTCCAAATGAGATGATTTTTGATTTGGAGTAAACTAGAGACATAGGGCTACAATTTTTGTGAAGAAATGAAGTTTAAATTCAGTCTCTAAGGATATGAATTTTTGGAAAGAATTTGAGTATAGAATATTGTTTTAGTATAAGGACAGTCCCAACATGTTTGGAGTCTAAGTTCTAGATTTCTGAACCAAATTGAACGAGTTTGGTGTCATTGGAAACTTAAGATAATGAAGAACATTTCTCTAAAGGGAAGTGTAACTAAATTTATTCATTCACCTGATCATAATGATCAGGGAAAAGTTAACCCGAAAGTAAGGACTTGAAAGAGTTATGGTTCAATTTTATCATTTTGATTATTGAAGCTTTATGAATTTCCTTTAAATGTTGTTTGAATGAGAACTTAGTTTGTTATAGGAAACCAAGCATAAAAGTATGAGCATATCATAAAACAATTATGTGCTTTTGTGTGGGCAAGAGTGGAATCATTTTGTTCATCACGTGTACGTTGACAAGAGCCTTCTCCCGACTGCCCACTTGTGGCATATGAGCTCCAAACAGGGACTCATTCTGTTCAGGTTGAAACTTCGGTTTCTCCCTTCTGTTTCTGTGGAACCCTCGAGCCATTTGTTTGTGCATTGCATCTTTGAATTGTCAAGTATAATGCATTCAAATGTTATGTGTTATGCACTAACTTGTTTAATTGAGTCTTGAACTTTATTGGTCAATGATTAAATTGCTAGAATAGATTTGAGAATACTTGAATTGCTAAGTACATATACATATATATGCTTGAATTTGTGCTAATTGTTGATGGCTATAATTATTTTAGCCACTGAGCTGTGTAGCTCACCCCACTTTTCCCTCCTTAGGTGCGGAACAAGGCAACGGTTGATCCTTGTAGGGCATTGAAAACTCCAAGATAGTTAGAGGCTTTTGTACTAGGTTAGTGACTATTTTGGATAGCTTTATAGGCATATCAACATTAAGCATTATTTTGTGTTTGTATTAAGATTGGATATGTATGATCATATGTAAGTAAAGTTGATTAAACTCTTTGGTATTGTAATGACATGAAGTTTCTTTTGTGTGTGAGTATGTTTAGCTTGTGGTTAGATTTGAATATATGTGTTTGCTTAAAAATGTTTTGAAATTTCAGATTCTGAGTGTTTCGCCGCGGCGAAGCCAATGTTTGCCGCAGCGAACCCTTCTGAGAGCGTCTTCTGCTCTTTGTCGTGGCAAACCTTTATGAGGGCGTCCTTGCCGCGACAAGGAATGACTTTCACCGCGGAAACTTCCCTTTGCTGCGACGTTGAGAATTCCTTTAAATGAAAATGTTTTCCACCTATCATTCACACCTATGTCACGTGACTATCCCGGATGGTCTTCTTGGAATTCGTTTCAATACCCGGGTCAAATATCTTCTAGTATCCGAATCGATTGTTGGGCTCCAAAAACGGGGTCCAACAATGTGACATGAAAGGAGCATGAATTATTATGATAAAGTCTTGCAAATGTGACTTGAAAATCATGCACATTAGATGTTTGATATAATGCCTAAGTGAACTTGGCTTAGGATTTAAGGCTTTATAATGGTATGCATTAGAAAACAGTTTTATGTTTACTTAGAGTGAACTTGAATTTTTGCTTAGATTGACAAGTAAAGGCCTAATGTGCTAGGAAAAAGATGTGCTTAATTATGTTTTGAAAATGAGTAAGTATGGGATTAAAGGCATTAAATGTCTTAAAAAATACAAAAGAAAAGCTAATATGACCAGTAAGGAAGTAAACCTATGAGAAGTTTAATGTTCAGATTCTATTGCTTATAGGGAGTGATATTGTGTTTTATACACCTATATGACGGTGTATAAATAGGAAATTTATGCTTAGGTAGTAATTTTATTGCATATCCTTTTTATGTATAAAGGCTCAAGAGTTGTGAATCAAGGAGCTCGTACCCAGGATTGTTGAAGCTAAGAGAATGTATACCTTCTTTTTAGGTGAGTTGGGGAAACCGTATTTCTCAAATACGATTAGAATATCATAAGACAAGTATGATGACTAGTATATGAATTTTGAACCTAGGCAACGTATGGTAGAATTGAATTTCAAATGGAAGTTAATATGTGTACGTATTTAATGAACATCATTGTTCTGAACAACTATGTATTTGAAGTATAAAAGATAACTTTTATTGTATGAAATAATGTTTCAACATGGTTTTTAACTGTGATATTTTTATTACATATTTTGAGAAATATTATTGTCTTTAACAAATATGAGTTTAAAGTGCAAAGAATAATGCTTTATTATATGAAACTACATCTTTGAATAACTTGCAAAAGATAAATTTTATTGCATGATACTCTTCTTAGGGTTATGATAATCTTCTTCACTATAGTTCGGACTCACCGCAGATAAAAGTTGAGCCAACACTGATAATCGGTGGGTGTGCACATTAGTTTGACCAACTAGTGGTGTCACACATTATTGTTTTGGTTTATTATGATATTTATTTTTGGATGAGCTTTGATTTATACATCTGATTTTTTTATACATTTGTATACTAGAATTGGAACCTACGTCCACTGTATGGGTGATTAATAGGCTGGGCATCTGTGGTTCCTAACCAGTATATGAAGAGACATAGGCTAGGCCTATGTGTTTTTATGTCATGTATATTCACTTCATAGGTTATCTATATCGTCTTGGTATGATCGAATTCTATTTGTGTTATATGTTTTTCCCACTCACTGAGTACCTAAAATAATCACCCCCTTCGTTTTCCAAGCATGTAGGTTTATTTAGTGAGTTTGAAGCTCTGAATGGATCGTGTGGTCTTTGGACATTTTTGGGGTATTACCACATGTGGGTAGTTTCTTACTTTGTACTTTTGTTGTCTAGTGGCTCATGAACTATGTTTATGTAGTTATTCTTTATGATTTTGTAAGATAACTTTTGGCTGCCTTATGTTTTATAAATAACTTTATGTATGAATCTTTTGATACTATTGTTGAGATTGCCTTGAGTTGGCTTTAAAGTCCTGAAGTTGTGGTTGGATATGAGTATAGAAGTGTGTTAAAAAATGTTACAGTTTTTGGGATTTTTAAGAAACAGCTGTTATACTACCCAAGTTATAAAAAAAAGATATTCAGTTAGCCTTACATAGTCGAATTAAGGATATCGTGAGTGTCCTTAGCCCGTTCATACGGCGATTGTTATGGACCTGATGTGGTACTGGGTTGTGACAATTAAATTGTTATCAGAGCTATAGTTAGTACATTTTTGAAAGTGTTATCTCTATTTACAAAATGTTCATAAGCCTTAGGAGTTGAGTCTGGGTGTCGAAAGCCTTTGGTTGAGAAGTTGAGTCTCAGATTGACGTCCTTAACGATCTGATGGTTTCAACTTTGATTAGAGTACTTGTCGACATTCCTTGGGATGTTTGGGATATCATATAAGCTAGGCTTAACCTAATCTCTTTTATTAAACTATGTCTTTTTCTTTAATTTATAGTGATAGCATAGTTGGATGAGGAAGGGGAAGTCATTGCTAGGTTGGACCTTTGCGATCTAAGTCAAAAGATATTAATCATCCCCTAAATCCATTAAATCCCTTTCTCATTATAGTCACTCCTCTTGGAGAGTAAGTGGCTTGTGATGAAGTATATACAGCCTGTGAGATAAAGATCGGTGATGTTGATTAAAGGTAGACCTTATTCCCCTCGATCTTTGGGATTTTAAGGTGATATTGGGATTGACTGGTTAGAGAGGTATCACACCAGGGTAGACTGTTTTAGAAAAGAGGTAGAGTTTAAACCTTAAGATCAAGTCCCGATTAAATTTACTAATGACGGACGAGTATTAAAGAGTTATTTGATATCAATGGCCAAGGTTAAGAGTTTAATTCGTTGGGGTATACCTCACACATGTGATTGACACTTCAGTACAGAGAGTTAAACTTGCAGATGTACCTATTGTGTGTGAGTTTTCGGATGCCTTTTCAGAAGAATTATCTGGATTGCCATTTGATTGGGAGTTTAATTTCACTATTGACTTGGTCCTGGGGACGACACTAATATCTATACCACTGTATCGCATGACACCAACATAATTGAAATAGTTGTAGATTTAATTACAAGAGTTGTTGGATAAGGGCTTCATCAAACTAAGTCATTCACCATAAGAAGCACCGGTATAGTTTGTAAAAAAAAAAAAGATGGAACTCTTCTCTTATTTGTTGATTATTGGCAGTTAAATAGGGTTACCATCAAGAATAAATATCCACTACCCAGGGTTGATGACTTATTTGATCAATTAAGAGGAGCTACAACTTTCTCAAAGATGGATATAAGGTTTGGGTGCCGTCAATTAAAGATTGATGAGAATGATGTGCAAAAGACTACCTTTCTGACGAGGTATGGACAATATGAATTTTTGGTAATGCTGTTCAGATTGACAAATGCACCTGTAGTATTTATGGATTTCATGAATAGGGTGGTTCCTCCTTATTTAGATTAGTTTATCATAGTCTTCATTGATGATCTTCTGATTTACTCTAAGAATGAAGAGGAGCATGCTAAACATCTCCAGATTGTGTTACAAATGCTTCGTGAAAGACAGTTGTTTACAAAGTTTTCAAAATGTGAATTTTGGTTGAGGGAGATTGGATTCTTTGGGCATGCGGTATTAAGGGAAGGTATTTTTATAAGTCCGAAGAAAGTGGAAGCTATACTTGAATAGGATGATAGAAGTCCATAGCTTTTTGGGATTAGTTGGTTATTATTGGAGATTTGTTGAGGATTTTTCCATGCTTGCAACTCCTTTGACAAGGCTTACACCGAAGAGAATAAAATTTTAGTAGGATGACAAATGCAAGGCGAGTTTCCAGGAATTGAAGAAGCGATTGACTTCAGCACCATTGCTTGCCCTACCTATACAGGGAGTAAGGTATGAGGTATACAGTGATGCCAGTCACTAAGGACTTGGCTG
Source organism: Erythroxylum williamsii (assembly GCA_027564335.1). NCBI lineage: Eukaryota > Viridiplantae > Streptophyta > Magnoliopsida > Malpighiales > Erythroxylaceae > Erythroxylum > Erythroxylum williamsii. The sequence goes on along the minus strand of JANITW010000235.1, from coordinate 20,514,345 downwards.
TGTACTTATGTAGGTCGGGTGAGTCATCGCATATGCTTTTAGACAACTAAAGAACCATAAGCTAAATTATCCTATACATGATTTGGAGTTTGCAGCGGTAGTATTTGCACTCAAGTTTTGGAGACACTATTTTTATGAGGATACTTTTCGTATATAAACCGAACACAAAAGTCTGAAGTACCTAATGACACAGTAAGAGCTAAATCTCAGACTAAGGAGATCGTTGAAATCGATTAAGGATTATGACTTAATAATCGACTATTATCTAGGAAAAGCAAATGTGTTAGCCGATGCATTGAGTCATAAGTCCTATTCGGCTGTAACTGATAGGCAAGATCCTTACATAACATATTTGATGAGTGTGTGAAGCCTTGGGGTTGGACTCCCACTGGCAGAGGATGATGGAACATTAATAGCATAGTTTGAAGTTTGATCGACATTACTTGATGAGATTAGGATATTGTAGGTTGGCGATCCCGATTTAAGAATTATTCAGGAGAAACTATGATTCGAAGAAAGTGAGGGGGCTCAAATTGAGAGAAGACAGGTTGTTAGTTTTTAGAGGCAGAGTCTGTGTGCCGAATGACCATGGACTCAGGCGAGCCATCTTGGAGGAAGCTTAGAGTTCAGCTTACGCTATGCTTCCTAGTAGTAGCAAGATGTATCGAACTTTTAGAGAGAGTTATTGGTGGTCAAGGATGAAGAGAGAGATAGCGGAGTTTATGGCCAGATGCCTTTGCTGTCAACAAATTAAGGCAGAGCATTAGAAATCAACAGGTATGTTACAATCTTTACCCATTCCAGAATAGAAGTGGGAGCACATAATAATAGCTTTTGTAGTTGGATTACCTAGTACATCGAAGGGTCAAGATGCTATTTGGGTTATAGTGGATAGATTGACAAAGTCTGCACATTTTTTGCCTGTCCACACAATTACTCATTGGAGAGACTGGCAAAGCTATATATCAATGAAATTGTGACGTTGCATGGGGTGCCAATTTCTATAATATCAGATAGGGATTCGAGATTCACCTCAAGATTTTGGCCGAAATTTTAGGAATCTTTAGGGACTAAATTGAAGTTTAGTACTGCCTTCCACCCACAGATAGATGGTCAGTCATAAAGGATCATTCAGACATTAAAGGACATAATGAGAGCATGTGTGATGGAATTCCAACGGAGTTGGGACCGGCACTTGGTTTTGATAGAGTTAGCTTATAACAATAGTTATCAGAAAAGTATTAGTATGCCACCATATGAAGCACCTTATGGGAGGAAGTGTAGGATACCTCTCCATTGGGATGAGGTTGGTACAGTCAGAATCGCAGGAGCTGAATTGATAGAAGTCACCACTTAGAAGATAAAAATCATTCGAGAGAAAATGAAAGTCATCCAAGGTCATCAAAAGAGTTACGTGGATAAGAGGTGATGACCATTAGAGTTTGCAATTGGTGACCTGGTTTTTCTTTGGATATCACTATAGAAAGGTATTATAAGATTTTAGAGTTGAGGGAAGCTGAACCCTCGATATATCGGACCTTTCCGTATCTTGTAGGGTGTCAGGACTGTGGTGTATCATTGGAATTGCCACCAAAATTTGATAGGATCCATAATGTGTTCCATGTCTCGATGCTTAAAAAGTATTTACCGAATCCATCTCATATTTTGGAGACACCTCTAGTAGAGCTGAGAAAAGACCTGAGTTTTGAAGTGAAACCAGTTCAGACTTTTGAATCGACAGATAAAGAGATTACATAGTAAGGAGGTATCCACGGTTAAAGTTCTTTGAAAGAGCAACAAGGTCGAGGAGATGACATGGGAGCTTGAGGATACTATAAGATGCCAATACCCCCATTTATTATGTCTTCAACTTAGGAGTTTCGAGAATGAAACTCTTTTGAGGAGAAGAGGACTTCTAACGTCGAACTCTTTGAGCCCTTTTGTATTGGTATGTACTTGGAGATGCTACTGTATATTGATATATACACAGTTGTATATGAGTTCAAAGATGTATTTAAGTCCTTTGGATATATTTGTAATGATTTATAATGTTATATGCCCTTATATAAACTTAGAGTTCTTCGGTATGCGAAATCTTAGAGATTTCTGACATATAAGCTTCTAAGTGTATAAAACTGAGTCCATTTGATGGATATGACATGGTGGTTAAGTTAAATGTGTTCTAATGCCTTAGAGGTGATTAGACAAGATTTATAGACTTATTGGACACTTAGAAAGCTTAATTGGAAAAGTTGACGTATATAAGGTCTTAATTGCAAATTGTTAAAAGTCAAAGGACTTAAACACAAATTTTCAATTCTTGGAGGACCAATATATAATTTTATAAAGTTAAAGGGTTTAATTATTATTTCCAAAAGTCCAAGGATCAAAATAAAAATAAAAGTTTTGGAGAATCCTAAACTTTGGGCTTAATTGCAAATTTATGAAAGTTTGGAGGGTAAAATGGTAAATTCATACAAATTAAGGGCAAACATGGTAATTCACTATGTTTGGACAAAGAAGAATCAAATTATAGACCCTTCTTCATGGTGTGGCCATGAAACCTATTATTTGGACATTAAAACACTTAGTTTTAATTAAAAGAAAGAAGAAGGAAGGAGAAGAGAGGAGAAGAAGGAGGGTTTCAGCCATCATTTATTTTTCCACCAAGTTTTTGATTCTTCAATCTCAATCAAGGTGTTCTAAGAAAATTTGGGGTCAAGAAACTCAAATATATTATTATATTTAAGAAAATCTCAAAGGATTTGAAGATATCATCAAAGGAAAGTTTAGGTAAATTTCGTCTCATCTCTCTCTACATTATGATTTTGAGTTTGGTGTTAAGATATGTTGTTCTCCATGCTTGAAAATGCATGAAACATGGTTTAGATGAATGAAATGTATCATAGAGAGGGTTCTTTAAGTGAAAACGGAAATTGTCCCCTTTAGGTGAAACTTTGTGAATTTTTGAATATCTTTGAAATGGATGGTCTAAATGAATTCTATGGTGTTAATTATACATGTATGATATGAATTGATGATGAAGAATGAAGAAGATGTGTGTTGCTTAAGTTTAGGTCGAAATGATGGAAAAGAGGTGGATTAATGTGAGTTGTACAATTGCTAAACTGTAGCTTAAATGAAGGAAATTGGTTTGAATGGAGTGGTAGAATGAGTCATCGATTGGAAGTGTTACTATATGACATGATAGGAGCATGAATTATTATGATAAATTCTTGAAAATGTAACTTGAAAAATCATGCACATTAGGTGCTTGATAAAATGCCTGAGTAAACTTGGCTTAGGATTTAAGGCATTATAATGATATACATTGGAAAACACTTTTATGTTTACTTAGAGTGAACTTGAATTGTTGCTTAGATTGACAAGTAAAGCCCTAGTGTGCTTGGATAAAGATGTGCTTAATTATGTTTTGAAAATGAGTAAGTATGGGATTAAAGGCATTAAATGCCTTAGAAAATGCAAAAGAAAAGCTAATGTGAATAGTAAGGAAGTAACCCTATGAGAATTTTAATGTTCAAATTCTATAGCTTATAGGGAGTAATATTGTGTTTTATACACCTATGTGATGGTGTATAAATAGAAAATTTATGTTTAGGAAGTAATTTCATTGTATATCCTTTTTATGTATAAAGGCTTGGGAGTTGTCAATCAAAGAGCCTGTAACTAGGATTGTTGAAGTTAAGAGAGTGTATACCTTCTTTTGAGGTGAGTTAGGAAAACCGTATTTCTCAAATAGAATTAGAACATCCTAAGACAAGTATGATGACTGATACGTAAATTTTGAACCTAGGCAGCATATGGTAGAATTGAATTTCAAATGTATGCTAATATGTTTAGGTATTTAATCAATGTCATTGTTTTGAACAAATATGCATTTGAAGTACAAAAGATAACTTTTATTGTAAGAAATAAAATTTCAACATAGTTTTTGAAACTGATATTTTTATTACATATTTTGAGAAATGTTATTGTTTTTAACAAATCTGAGTTTAAAGTGCAAAAAGTAATGCTTTACTTTATGGAATTACATTTTTGAATAACTTTGCACTTGGATTGCAAAATATAACTTTTATTGCAATAAATAATGTTTTGGAATTTACATAAGCATAACTGAGCCATGTATTTTGCATGTATTTGTTCTCTTTGGCTTAGAGCCATGGTACGGTTTCATTTTATCGGTTGGACCGATAAATAAAAACATGGTGCTTTACTTGATTTTTATACTTAATTTTTGTATATGAATTTGGTAATTAGTGAGGAGACGATTGGTCAATCATGTGCTAGGCACAACTGATTAAGTGGCCCTGTACCCTTGATGCTGGTACATAAAAGTCGAGTTGCCATATCGACATCTTTCTACGGGACTCGCGGGGTGATTCAACACCTAGGGTCTGGACACTGATGAGGTCATTTCCTAGGATCATGATGCTCTTGTTGACTATAGTCCGAACTCACCATGGATGAAAGTCGAGCCAATATCGAAAATCCGTGGGTGTGCACAGTAGTTTGGCCGACCAATGACGACACACATGATTGTTTTGGCTTATTCTGATATTTATTTCTGACGAGATTTGATTTATACATCTGATGCTTTTATGCATTTGTGTACTAGAACTGGAACCTATATCCACCGGATGGGTGATTAACAGCCTGAGCCTATATGGTATCGAACCAATATATGTTGAGCCATGAGTAAGGCCTATGTGTTTCTATGTGATATATATTCACTTCATAGGTTATCTACACCGTCTTAGTATGAATCGAATTCTATTTGTGTTATATGTTTTTCTTGCTCACTAAGTACCTAGCGTACGCACCCCCTCTACTTTCCAACCATGCAGGTTAATTTAGTAAGTTTGAAGCTTTAAGTAGGTCGCGTGGTCTTTTGACATTTTTGGGGTATTATCACACGTGGTAGTTTCTTATTTTGTACTTTTTTTGTCTAGTGGCTCATGAACTGTGTTTATGTATATATGTTTTATGATTTTGTAAGATAACTTTTGATTGCCTTGTGTTTTATAAATAACTTTATGTATGAATCTTTTGATATTGTTGTTGAGATTGCCTTGAGTGGGCTTTAAAGTCTTGAAGTTAAGGTTGGATGTGAATATAGAAGTGTGTTTTAAAAAAATGTTTTTAGGTTTTGGGATTTTTAAAACACAGCCATTATGTTGCCTAAATTTTTTAAAAAACAAATTCAATTAGCCTTGTATAGTTGGATTAAGGATATCATGAGTGTGCTTAGTCCGATTATGCGGCGATTGTCATGGGCCTGATGTGGTACTAGGTCGTGACAATTAAATTGGTATCAGGCCAGTTCCTGACCTGATGTGCCAGCATAGGATGCTGGGCCTTAAGGGGGTCGATGATGAGATCTCATATCGGTTAGAGAGAGGAACGAAGTATGCCTTATAAGAGTGCAGATATCTCTCCCTTACCGACGCATTTTTCATACTCTAATACACCGGATCCTATCAAAACTTCGAAGTTAGTACCAAGATGGATTACCTCCTGGGAAGTTCTCGGGAAAAGCAAAATGATGGGGCCTTGGCTAGACCAAAGCCCTAAAGCGGATAATATCTATGAGTGGGTGATCTAAGGCTATTACAAATGGTATCAAAGTCGGTACCCAAACAGTTGTGCCAGCTAGGCTGGGCCCTAAGGGGGTGGAGAGTGTGAGATCTCATATCAATTAGAGAGGAGAACGAAGTTTACCTTATAAGGGTACGAATACCTTTCCCTCATTGACGCGTTTTTCCAAGGGTGGGAAGAGCACAATCGTTAGAGGTTTAACCCTAGGGGCAACCCAAAGCGAACAATATCTATGGATGGGTGGTCTAGGTTGTTACAATATCTATATAGTGGGAGAAAACAATTTGATAGAGCATGTTAAGAGAGTGAAGGCACTCATAGTGCCAATTGCTCAAGGGGAGGAAGAGGTCACTTTTTACTCATCTCAATTCTAGACTTTATTGGGTGTAATGGGCCTTTGGAAGGAGCGTCCAAACAAAAGTAAAGACAAACCCTATGGAGAGGGAAAATGGTATGTTAGAGATATGCCAATAACTAATGAGTCTTTGATGGAATCATATTTGAAGGAGCGCCCATGTATTATTTCAATGAGGGCATCAAGTTCTTCCAGTGGGGGTGGTTTGTCAGATCCTTAAGTCTTAATAGGAGAATCTTATAGGCATTGAGGAGTTTTGATTAATATTTGACATTCAGGATGATAGAACAAGGCAAAGTCTTACAAGTAGCCAGGAAAAATAGGCATTATCGATAAGTTGGCATGCATTGGTGCATATTGGCTAAAATCTTTGATGAGAAGCAGGATTTAGGTGTGAGACTAAAAAATAGTTTGAGATGAACCTTAGGTTATAGGTCAGATAGATCAAACATATGAAGAAGGCATGCAAAATCTTTAAAGACTTAATGTCTGCTTAAATGAACAGACCATAGCTAAAGGACTTGACATAGGTAAGCATTGGATATGAATAATGTGCTATAAAAGGCTTTGGACTTAAATGACTTATCATCAATGGATAGAGCTCAAAGAGAGACCATGGATGATTTGGCGAATAAGATCATAATAGATATATATAAGCTCTAAAAGATAAAGAACATATGGGAGAATCATCAAAAGATACTAGATTTTTTTCATGGATATAGATATATCTTTCTTAGTTAAATGTAACATCTTATCCTATTAGTTGGGATGTAGCTAAATCCTATAAGATAACGTCCTATTTGATGAAGGTATCATCCAATTAGTTATTGTGATTTAATCTGATAAGGATAGAGGTAATTTAGTTAGCTCAGTTCAATTAAGATTATGCATTATAAATCCAAAGGTTCTTATAAATAGCTTATTTAAGTCTTGCTCCTGAGAATATAAAGAGAGAGGAATGGAGCATATTGAGAGAGAACATTCCTTTGTATACTATTAGGAAAGTAATAAAGTTTGCTTTTTATCATATCTCATGTGTATTTATTAATGCCTATGATTATTTAATACTTTTATAGTATTCTTAGTCCAGTGTGAGAGTTAAATACTTCGAGAGTCTTGAGGCATTCAAGAACAAGGTTTTGCTTGTCAACAATCATATGGGAAGGTTGAGTCCCCTTAAATGGACCGAAGTGAGATTTTTGTGCAAAGGAGTAAACACAACTTCAATATAATTTCATGTATAAGCAAATCTTTGTAACATTCAGCATGGTGTCGGTGTATTTTTTAATCATTTCACAAAGAGAAAATAGCTAGAAATAATAGTAACATGCATTAGTCAAAGGCAATCAAAGTAACATCTTCGATGCTAGTCTGGGTGATGAGTTTAACAATAAAGATGGTGATGAATTAAATGATATAGACACCAAGCTTAAACTTAGATTTTATTGAAAATTTATTACAGTTGTGAAGAGATTGCGGATGAATTGAAAAAATTAGAAGAAATTTTCTCATTTTTTTGAAATTTAAGTTAATCAAATTATAATTAAATTTGTTAGATTAACATTCATTAAAAATTTTAAAAATATATAACAATAACGCAATAAAAATTTCAAGGATGGCTTTTCTTCAACTTCTCTCTACCTTTCTCTCTCCGTTGAATCAAGGAATCTATGTTATGTGATTGTTTCCCTGCTTTTACTCACTTGATTCCCTTTCTACTCCTTATTTTCCAACTTTTTGCCTTGTCCCTCTTCAATTTCTCTTTGTAGCTTAACCTTGACCATCTGAACTAGGTTCTTAGCCATTTTTGATAAATTCTTCTTAAAATTGGGTTCTGACAGTTTACCCTTAATGGTAAAATGTCAATCGAAAGCTTTATCCTCTTCCTCTACACTTCTAGAGTTGACTGGGGAGTTTCCTCCTCTCACTACTGTTGGGACCCTTTTTGGAACCCAACCTCAGAAGCATAAATCGAAAAACAAAGTGGGCGAAAATGAAAGAAATCAAAAGGGGAATCAAATAAAGTGCGTGAGGAAGAAAACGAAAGAAATAAAAAACCGAAAGTGGGCCAACTTCGGATCGAAAACCAAAGGAATCGAAAGTGCGTGCGAAAACCAAGGGAATCGAAAGCTTAAGGAACCAAAGAAATCAAAAGGCTCGGAATTAGAGAAAACAAAACGCGTGCGTGCAGAAACCAAGGGAATCGAAAGCTTAAGGAACCAAAGAAATCAAAAGGCTCGGAATCAGAGAAAACAAAACGCTTAAGGACAAAACTTTTAACTCCGACATCCGAAAACGCATACTTTAGAAAAATGTTGGAAACTGTAAAGACACACTTGGTCTAAACCAATCCAAAACGGTATTTTTTTTTCAATATCAGTCAAAGCAATTTCAATTTCAAATGTGAGATTCATCAATCCCTCAACCTCAATTCATTTTCTTCTTCATATGCACTCATATCTCATCATTTAACAATCTTATTTTTCTTTC
>JANITW010000235.1:20495685-20505784 GCA_027564335.1 Erythroxylum williamsii | reverse complement strand
TTTGACTGATCATAACTTTCACTCCCGATATCGAAAAATTGCAAACTTTATGTCTACAGAAAGCTCTCAACATAATCAACAAGTTTTATGTAGACCATTTTATCCAATTTTGCCTAAATCAGAAGTCAACTCTTAAAATCAAACATTCTCTCTCCAAAAAGTCAAACTTTCTAAATCCTTCAAATTTTCACACTTTTTCATTTTACTTCTTGATTCATTTTGTTTCTAAATTTCTGAAATTTTGTAAATTCTAGCTTTTCAATTTTTCCTATGGCTCATTAAGAATTCAGTTCATTTTTTATTCTTTCGCCTTTGATCCGATTTGATTTCGTTAACTTTCACTTCGATTTGTGGTTAGCATTTGTTTTGAATCCGTTCTTTCGTTTCAGATCCATTCTTTGGTTTCGATTTTCGATATGTGATTTTTGCTTTTGCTTTCGTCTGTTCTTTTTTTTTGCCATCCATCTTTATGACTTCCGATCATTCCGCTTAAGCGATTTGTTTTTGTTGAATCTGTTCCTTCAATTCCGTTCTTTTGATTCGCTTTCCGTTTCGTTTTCTATTTTTCCGGTTGGGATCCGGTTCTGAAATCGGGTCCCAACAGTGCTACTAAATGGAAATCGTCCCTTGTGGGATATTTTCTGGAAAAAAGAATGGCTTACCTGAGTGTCCAACACTAGGCTGAAGTTAACTGGGAAAAAAATGGGGACTTTAAACCACTTTAATAACTAAGGTTGAACTTTTCATCTTTAGGTTTTCTTTTGTAGAAATGGCAACTAAAGTGAAGGACATGGGACTTTAGCATATACAAAGTAAGCCATTTTTTTTAGAAAATGGGAAATGAGTTTTAAGCTTGATAAATATGAGATTAGAACTATCCCTATATGGCTTAATATACACAAGGTTCCTCTTGAATACTTGTCTTCAAAAGGGTTGAGTTATTTGGCCAACTACATTGGTACTCCTTTTTCCATATATGAGAACACTGTTGATATTAAGAGAGTTCGCCTTGATAAAATTTGCATCAAAGTAGAACATATGAATATTATGTATAAAAATATTCTGATTATAAGGTATAGTTCTAATGGAAGATTGGTTGAAGATAAAGTTCCATTGTCTTACTTGTGGAAGCCATACATGAAGGACAAAATAAAAGTCTAGATACCTAAGAAGAATAATAACGAGGACGAAGGTTGAGGCAAAGTTAGTTCAGAACTCCAAAAAAACCCAAGAAAGCAGATAATTTACATGCAAATAGTGTAGGTCAAGATCTACAAGAACCAATTAAACAAGCTGATGAGGATGGTATAAACACAAACATAAATATCCAACAAGAGGTTACACCATATGCAAATAGTGAAGCTTAGGGTTAGCAGGAAACTACCAAATAGTTGTTGAGGTAGTTATAATGGCAAATGAAAATGTAAATAGTCAGCAAGAAGGTCCATTTGATAAAAACATTGCAATTCCTTAAAATGAACAACAGAAAATGGGTAAGAGAGAACGAACATAGAGCAATCAATACGTTACTAAGCTACTAGACCAAACAAGCGGAGAAGAAAACACTTCACTTGCTGATTATGAAAACGTAAATCAAACCAACAACGAGATTGATGGAAATAAACAGAGATTGAGCAATGGTATGAAATTGGATCAAATAACCAAAGATCCAAGAGGAGAACAAAAACAAAATGCCTTACATGAATTGAACAATATGGAATGTGAGAGGACTTAACTGTCCTAATAAACGGTTGGCTCTAAAGGACTACCTAAGAGCTAAAAACTATTTGTTTTGGTTTGGTGGAAATCAAAATAAATGCAGAGGTATATCAAAAATGATTGCATTTTATTCCAACTGGGTGCCATGCCTTAAGCAATCATTCTAAACACCCAAATGGTAAGATCATGGTCCTCTGGGATATGGCTCACCTGCCATTATCCAACTAGTTTTGCATTGAACAGTTGAATCAGTATAAACTCATCATGAGACAAAGGTCTATTAGCAACTGTTGTTATATATATACAACTAACTAGGAATTTCAAAGGACTAGCTTATGTAAGGACTTACATACTATTAATTCAAACACCTCGATTCCTTGGATGCTTGTAGGAGAATTCAACTATCTAATATCTCTAGCTGAATCCATAGGAAGAAGAAGTATAACATATATAAATACTAATGAGTTCAAAAACTTACTTCTCGACTAAAACTAGAGGATCTCAAGTTTTAGGGACCCATTTTCACCTGGAGTAATCATCAACAAGGAAGTGCATTAGTGTTGAGGAAGTTAGCCATGTTCTTAGCTAATAATCATTGGCTCACTAGATTGACAGAGAGTCATGCAGTGTTTGAAACACCATTATTTTCAAACCACACTCCATTCAATGTTATTATCAATAAAAATTCCACGACAAAGAGAGCTCCATTCAAGTTTTTCAATTCATTGTTAAAGCAATCCCAACTAAATTCTATTATTGCATGTGCTCTTATCAAACAATTTCAGCGTTCTAAAGCATTTCAATGTATGCAAATTTTAAATCTATCAAAACTGATTATATCAAACTGCTTAAGGATGCAACTGATCCTATAAAGATAGATAAAGCACAAACAATGAATGAGCTCTCTTTCAATAAAAAACAGTTGGTAACTAACCCAACAGATGTTACACTGATTGAGAAAGAGAAAGCAGATCTAAAGAAGTATCTTCAAGCACCTAAAGCTTACATCTCCTAGCCAAAGCGAAATTCAAGAGTATAGTGGGTGCAGCAAGGAGACAGAAACATCAGGTATTTCTTCAATGTGATTCAAGGTAGAAGAAATAGAAAAAAAATTGCATCTGGTATTTGATTAAGAAGGAATGAAAGAGGTAGTTGGAAACTACTTTAAAGATATTAACAGTGAGTCTACTCATACTACGTGCTTCCAAAAAACTTGCTTAGTAGAATGTCTAGTTCCATAAATCAATATTAGCAGTCAGAGCTACTCAAAGAACTCACCAATGAAGAGAAAAGAAGGGTTTTATTCTCCTTCTATCCTAATAAGTCATTGGGCCCAAATGGCTTAAATGCAAGGTTCTTTTAAAGGAAATAAAATGTCTTACAAGCACCAGTAATCAATACAATGTAGGAATTTTTCAAGAGTGGTAAGTTGCTCACTGAGATGAACAAGACTTATTTTAGTCTTGGTTCCCAAAATCTCTAATCCTAAGGGATTAAATGACTTTAGGCCTATAGCATGATCCTAAGGGATTAAATGACTTTAGGCTTATAACATGTTATAATATTGTGCACAAGATTATTGTAAAAATCCTTACTAATAGGTTGAAAGCTACCTTACCTGGCTTAATCAATCCAAGTCAAGGGCTTATATTCCTGGTAGAAGCATGAGTGACAACATCTTATTAGCTTAAGAATTATTCAAAGATTACAAGTCTAAGAAGCATATTAGGAGTTGTGCCCTTAAGATTGACTTCACTAAGGCACTTTGCACTGTTGAATGGAGCTTCATAATCAACTCTCTTTATGCTTTTGAATACCCTACTGAGTTTATCATATAGATTTATTCTTGCATAACAATTGTATCTTTCTCTATAATGATGAATGGAGAACCTACCCAACTTTATAAGGCTGTTAAAGGAAATCAACAAGGTAATCCTCTTTCTCTATAGTTGTATGCTATTGCTATGGACGTGCTCTAAAGAATAAAAAAACTTTGCATAGAGGGTAATATGAACTTCATATTTCATTATCAATATAGTGGTCTTTGTATCACTCAACTCTCTTTTGCTAATGACTTGCTCATGCTTTACGATCCTACATCTATTAAAATACTCTTAATAGCATTGAGAAATATCATGTCTTCGATTCAATCCGAGTAAGAGTGTTGCCTATTTATCTAGAAAAAATAGTGAAGATTCAGTGAGAGTGATAGAGGATATTAGACTTACTATTCTTCAATTACATTTTACATAGTTAGGGGTCCTAATTTCTACTAAGAAACTCAAGGACGTTAAATGTAGGTCTCTTATTGATAAAGTGCAGAGAAGAATCTCTAAATGGAGCAACAAATTCTTGTCTTATGGAGGTAGAGTGCAGTTGACTATCTCCATTCTCAATAATTTGCACATTTATTGATTATCATATCTACCTATACCCAAAGGAGTTTTAAAGAAAATTGATAGGAGCATTTGAGACTTCATTTGGAAAACGAAGAATTATAATGAGAGTAAGAAGTGCTAAGGTGAAATGGAGTATTATTTATCTTCCTAAGCAGAATGGTAGTTTGGGAGTCAACTCAGCTAGTATAATGAGCCAGATTCTATTAGCAAAGAGACTGTGGAGAATCTGTTGGGATAAAGAAAGATTGTGGGTAAGATGGGTTCACATGTATCATATCAAATAGAAAAACATCTAGTTAATTACTTATAAATCTTCTCAATCTACACCTTTTAACATATTTTGCATACTAGGTCCTTCATGCACCCTCACATTAAACATTACATACGAGTGGAAAAAGCACTACATTTTGGTTTGATCATTGGCATAATATAGGACCTCTTTGTAACATTAAATTTTTTTTACCTTTAAGGGGTTCCATCCCTGAAGATATTAAAGTGCAAGCACTGATTTGAAACAACAAATGGCATTGGCCATTTCACATGAGTAAAAGAATTGTATTTATTGTAGAACACTACCAGCATACTCTCCAAACTAGGTGCAGGAATATGAAATTAGGTGGGAACTTCACAAGTCTCATGAATTTACAACATAATCTTGCAAACAATTTCTACTTGGTCCTATAGTCAAGTTTTCTCATCATAACTTGATATGGGGATCAGGCATAATTCCATTTCATTTTTTATCTTATGGTTAACAACTTTGCAAAAATTGGGAACTAGGGATAAAATGAAGTTTCAAATTTGTGATGCAAGTTGCTTTTTCTGTTCTTAGGAAAATGGAATAATGGATCAAATATTTTCAAGTGCTTTCATACTAGACCGATTTGGTGTGCATTTCTTAACATCTTTGGAATGCAAACTAGAAATCTTTGTTGGATGAACTACTTAACTTAGGCTAATGAATTGAGATGGAATAGCAGGGAGGATCATAGGGAATTCAATATTGGCTTTTCTATGTTAGTGCATTATATATGGAGGATGAGAAATACCTAAATCTTTGAAAAAATATAAGATTTCAAGGAATATGGTTAGTTGCAATTCTACCTCTAACTAAGGATGGCAATCATGTGTTCTAATAATCAATTAATAATTTTCAATAACATTAAAATGCAACCAAACTTATAGAAATTACTATTGTTAGGTCTATTTAACATTGTAGTTAGATGAATTTTGTATAAGCTCCACCCTATAGAGATGTAACATCAATCATTTTGTAATTTCTACCTTTTGAATGAATTTATTACTTAATTTTAAAAAAATAACCTAGTAAAAATTATGGTAATATGTGGGATATAGGGAGGTTTAGTAGTATGCAACCTTACCTCTAACTAATAAAGAGGCCATTTCTGAATAAAAAATATAAATATAAAATGTAGTATGTCAAACATTGAAACTCACATATAAAATAAAAAATATAAATACCATGTCAATATTAATGTGACACATGACGAATATAGACTTCAATTCTATCAAAATTTTTATTCATTTAAATTTTATTTTGAATGTCTTATGAACGTTAAAGTTTGTTATGTATGTTTTGAAAGTTAAGGTTCAATTTGTATTTTAATGAAAAGGTTATAATCCAATTTACATTGGCAAAAGTCTAAATTATGTTTTAGCTGAAGGATGAGGATGATGAAGGGAAAATTTAATGTAGAGATAGTGATAGTTAAAGATAAATAAAACGTTCTCGTATAAATAATGAACTGTATTAAGAGGTGCATATGTCAATTTTTCATTCATTGGCTTTTTGTGCATAACAGGTATCAGAGAACTGTTAAAGGTTGTTAATAACATACTTTCCACTAAACTTTGTCTCTAACATCTTTTATGGTAGTTTTTACCAGAATTTCCTTTTCCTAAAATTCTTATTCTCAATTAAGCGAAACCTCAGGTACATTTGTACTCGTATGAAGAAGAGAATGGATTAGAAATTATCCATTTTTGGTTATCACATTTAATCAAGAGGGATAAATATTGTAGCCAAAGGCAAGGAGTTACGGTTCACCGAATAAAATATGTTTAGACCTGTCACCAAACAAAATATTATTATGTTAAGAGCTTCAGATATTATTTATCAACAAAACAAAGATTAAAAGCAAGGACAAGGCAATATGATCATAAAGACAAAATAAAGAAGCATGGATGGCTACTTTTTATATTAGTTAAGAATGGTGCAGATGAATAAGGTCTAGATTGATGTTTTAAAATGCCTAAGGTGTTTAGGTAGTTTAATTTCTGTATAGATACCATCCAAAAGGAAACATTTTTACTGACAAAATATTTTCACAAATTAGATCAACAATATCACACCTTTGATTAAATCTTTTAAAGTAACCAACCAACAACAAAAGACTAAGAATAATATATGATCTAAATAAAACATGATCGATTAACTTTGTACCCACTTAAGACTAATATATGATACAGATAAAACATGATCAACTAAATTTGTACCTGTCTCTTCCACTGATGTTTAACTATTCTATTCCTAAGCTTACTTTGGAAGAATATTTTCTATTTTTTAACTTTCAAGGAATACTGATTATGGTTAAAGATGTAGCTAGTTTAAGTTATTGGGACCGACTTTATTCATGTGACTAAGTTGTTCGCATGACTTACATCAAATTATTGGTCTAATTTTTGGACTTTTTATATTTTTCTATGATGGTTTGTTGCTATTTTTCTTCTCTATCTATTTATTTTCACGTGAAATCTTCTTTTTATTAACTTCAAATTGTGAAATAGGCTTATGAGATGTAAGAATATATCCTTTCTCTGGTTTCACTTCTTCTCTAAATGACTTTCTCTACTCTATAGCTTTGAGAGCATTATAAAGCTTAGTGAGTGTGAACTATGACAAGTTGTATGAGTATTAATGAGAGATCTTTGCTCAAATCACTTTAGAAGAGTCACCATAATCTTCTTCCTAATTATATTTTATAGCAGCCCTAATTTACTCTTCAAATTTTCAATCTCTTTCATCTTAAGAAGTTCAAAATCCTTTATGAAATTGAAAAATCTATATTTTCTTTATCTTGGCATAGCCTTATAACTCAATCTTTATGTTGGACTCTGTTTTCGATGTAACACCCCATTCTCGCATGACCCGAACCCGACATCGATGTTAATATCTGAGTCCGTACCCTGCGAGGGTGGCGTGCTATAGGCTTATGCTTTAATAGAATAGCACTTCTTGCTTAACTCTATCTGTAAGTCTTATAGAGTTCTCTCAACCTATTTTGTAGATATCGTTAGAAGTTAGATATTTGTGAGGCTATGGTGATTAATATGGATAGATTTTGAAAATGATTCGAGGGATATGACAAGACATGACTAAGCTTTAGAATAAGATAAGAATTTCGATTCATGATTTAGTATAATTGTGTGTTAATAATTTTATAGAAGTAAATAGATCTTAGTTTTTGAGAAATCAAAATTACTAAAATGTTTCTTAATTATTCCACTGTGTTCGAGATCAGATCCCAGTTTATTTTCTCTACAAGTAATAGTTCCTTAGGTTAGGACCTTTGATATGTTCACTCGGTTCCTTTCAAATGATGAATCAACATTTTCACCGGAGCAATTCCTCTACTATGCTCAAAGTTTCAATAGGTGGACTTCTTGCTATTGGAGAAAATGAAGTTACATTTGGTGCATCCTTTGATCTTGAGCAGGCAACTTCTGTAGCTAGATTTATGGTGACTAGATAGGGAATGAGAAATGAAATTGGACATTTTTTCCTGAAGTATGAAGCTGATGATGCAACCAACATAAGCCCCCTTTTTGTTGAGAAAGAAAATGTTCAAAATAAAGTTAAAAGAGTATTATTGACTCCTAAGAATGAGTTAACGCTTTTTTGGAACACGAGACACTGGTAGAGTAGTTTCAACACCAAGTAAAGTAAGTAGCATTTTGTTACCAATTGCATGTAGAATAAAACTCTTTTAAGGCATTACAAAATTGAGTATTGTGTTTGGGTACACCTTTCAAAGGTGTTTGATGATCTTTTCTTAATCATTTGGCAACAAATTTTAAGAATTACAAGAAGAAAATTCTTGTATTTAGAATAGAAAATATGTTTTAAACCAAAGCCTAAAAAACATACCAAATTTCTTAAACTAAATTCATTTTCTGATCAGCTACAAATAAAATTCATTTTCTGATCAGCTGCAAATAAATTTACTTTTGGAAAGGAGGAAATTTAATATAATCATCCAAATAATGAAAAAGAAGATGATGAAGATCTAAAATATTACTTTGTTTAACATTAAACAAAAATAAATATAAATATTCCATTCATTTAAAAAGCTCTAAAATTTGAATTATATTCTCAACAAGAAAAAAATCAATACAATGTATTAAATATATTTATGTATTTATACAAATTTATGTAATAATCATAACAATATATTTTTGTGTAAATTCATATATAAATCTCTCTTATATAATATTTTTTATATATACCAAAATGCAAAATATTTTGTCTTGTTTCAAAACTCTTTTTTTCTATATATTCCCAAAGTTCACTTTACAAAAAAGAGTAGTTTTTCAATTTTTTGGTTCTTGCTTCTTCAGAAATATTTTGGTCTTTCAAGTAGTGTTTGGTATACACTAAATTCTTCTATTCATCAAGGTGATCACAACAATACAAATCATGTATCCAAATACTATTGTATGTGTCCTCATGCGTCTTCAGAAGTTTGGTAAATATAACTATTTACTCTATAGTTAAGAGGTTAAAGATAACATAGATGATGTAATTTTACAACTTAAAAGCATCATCATTTAAGCCAAAATATACGTGTTAACACCTGACTGGTTAACACTAATTGATGTGTCATACAATCATTTATTACATCAGTTCAAAGTGGTCCCACATTGTCACATCAACTTCCATGTTAGACTATCACATCAGTTATGGATCTCATCCCTACCATATCAGAATATCATGTCCACATTAGGTCCCAACCTATGTCATGACAGCCTTCACATCAACACCTTATGTCATTGCTAGTCTAGTTAATTCAATTCAAACCTATTAAGTAGACTTTGATTGAGCAATTCAACCATTTTTTTGCCTATTTTCTCTCAAGTCAAACCATTTCCTAAGATTTATAAGTGTTTTAAACTCATTTTTGGGGTCAAATTAGACAAATTTCAAATTTTATAATTATATTTTTCATTTTTGTATGTTTTTAAGCCTTGTTTTAAGAATTTTTCTCTTGTTTGTACTATAGATAGTTCTAAAATTCACCTATACACTGTTTAACCAATTAATTTCATCTTTGATGGATTTAACTATGATTTGTAAGCTAAAAATATGTGTAACTTTCTTAAAGGAAGACATATTTGGCATATTATTACTGGAGAAATACTTAAACCTACTTAAAAATCAATTGAATTAAAATATATATTCATAGAACCTTTAGTATTTTGGGATGATAATAATCATCAAATTCTAACATGGTTTTGCAATACTTATACCAAAATAATCAAGCTTAATTTTCAATAGTTTGATACTGCTAAAGAGTTATGAGATTTTTTTTTAAAAGCTATTATTTTGTATTTGATGATGTTAATCAATTTTAACATTATAGAAAACTTTATGTAGCATCCCACTCCCGCAAGACCCGAACCCGATATCAATGGTGATATCCGAGCCCGTGCCTCACGAGGGTGGTATGCTAGCGCGGTCAAAACAGTTCAAAACTCGGTAATACTTTTTTTTAGAAGAAATTGAGTGCGCAGATATCAGTAAATAATTTGGGCCCGTTCTAATACGAAATCATTTTCAATAAAAATACTATTTCGGTAATCAAATTACAATACAGCATTAATCCATTGGGGCACTCAGCAATAACAGTACCAATTTTGCGGAAATACAAATTTACACATAAGTCAAAAAGACACAAATGCAG
>JANITW010000235.1:20437187-20447791 GCA_027564335.1 Erythroxylum williamsii | reverse complement strand
TATAAATAGGTTCTGGTTATCCTGAGATCCGAACCTAAAAATAGGTTAACCGATCCTATAGGTTCTTTAGGTTCAGGTTCAGGTTCAGGTTATTTATGAACGGGTCAGGTTACCCTACTATGAATACTCCTAATAAAGGGGTTGTTGGTACCTCTGTAATATCTGAAGGATCATGTTAATCCTTATTTGGGTAAGTTCTAGAGTCCTTGTACAATTTTTGTACGCAGTTGTCTCTCTATTCTTTGGAATCGCTTAGCCTAGCAACAAGAAAATGTTGATTAAAGAATTAGAAAACTAGATCATTCTAAGTGGAAATGATCTTTCTTACCTAAAGAACATCAAATTAAAGCATGGAGGTGATGATGAAGCAAAGGTCCTCTTATAGAGAACTAAGGGATTCAAATCCTTAATTTGGTCATTTTCTGGAAGTTTTGCAAGACTACAAATTGTTTTTTACTATTTATGAAGCGATGATTTAGTGGTATGTGGGACTTATAAAGTGCATTTAAGGAAAGTTGGCTAAGGATGATGTCGGCATCAGGAGAGTTGATTTTTTAACCTTCCGAATGTATGTATGTAAACAATACAGATGTATTTCCACCTCTTTCATTAATTAAATCCTTTAATTTGTTTTAAAAAGAAATAGAACGTTGAAATCCCAAATGAAATCTCATAAAATTTGTAAATTGAAGAGGGTATTAAATTTTTATTTTTCTAATTAACTCAACTTATTCTGACCCTTGCTCACTATCTAAAGATTTGATGTAATCTTTAAAAATTGAAAGGAAATTAAGCACGTGATAAGTAATTAATGACCATACTTGATTCAGATACATGAACTTACAGAGTGCTTTTAATTGAGAGGGAGGATGAAAGATATAATTACAAACATGATGCTAACTTGAACTATTACTCTAATTTATGCTAGTTAGCAAGTGATTTTTAATTTGCACTTGGGAAAGTGTGGTCTATGATAATTTCATGCAGCTGAAGTTGAACTCTAAAAGAACATATTTCGTTAGATTTTCGGAAACAAGAGCATAAGTATGTCCCAATTTGTTAACTAAGTTCATTTGGCTTCTAATGGAGTCGATCTAATTGTTAATAAAGTTCAAAGAGGGAGAATCTGAATAACTTATTAAAAAACGCTTACAGCGAACAATATGTAAAGCAGTAGTACAAAAAATACATTTAATTAAAAGTTTGTTGAACTTGAAAGTGGATGGATGTGTATAATGTTGTTTCATTATATATGTGTACGTTTCATGGTGATGAAAACCTCTCTATGAATTTGTTTGTCTGAGAGAGAGAGAGTCTTGAAGAGGATAGGGACCTGTCTAGAGGGGACTATTGTAAGATACTGCAAATCTTCATGGGGATCTCAGCCAACCCACAAGATCACGTGGTCCTAAAATACCAAAACGACAGCACCATCCACCGCCAAAATCTATGTCTAACTTGGGTTTCCACTCATGCACTGTAATTATATGTATATATATACTTTGTTTCTAGTAGAGACCACGGAATTAAGAACTCACTTCCCTTGTATTAGTTTGTTTGTTCCTTTGTTGATCATCATATTATAACTAAGCATGTTTATATAGTTAATTTTGCAGAAAAGGACGAGATGGTAGCTCAATCTCATAGGAAATTTGGAACAACCCTTTATTTATAAGGTTGAAATGAAGCATTTTGTCCTTTTATTATCTTCCATAATCTGTTAGTTTCCACTGGAAAGTCCATGGATGGGCCACAAATATAAGAGACAATCCCATTCTCTTCTAGCTTCACAGCTTGATGTACTTGTCATTTGCTTCCCGTATTTTGATGGAACTTACAATTATTCAAATCACTGACACCAACTAACCAATATTTCTGAAAACGATGGATCGTAATCTTCTTAAAAATTTTAAAAACCAACTGTACTGATGTGTGTCCTACAAAGGTTCATTTTTTGATCGTGTAACTCATTTTTTCAAAAGATGTATTGTTATATCACATTATAATGCTGACATGTACTCATTGAAGTTGCTCAGTTATGTCACCCCAATGTTAAGAGCATAAGATCTCAGGAGATTAAGATTTCTTACTGTTAGACTATTAATAACTGATAAGCTGGACATTTGATCACTAAATTTTAATTGCACGAGGCAAGCTTAAGGTGGGATTTTACGGTTTGATGAATATCTGTAGATGCCTGTGGGCAGAGGGTGATGGAAACCTGCCTAATTGGCAAAAGAAAGGTGACAAAAGTTTGACAAAACTAACCAACTTGCCTGAATCTCTCTAAGCTGTCTGTACAATAGGGTTCACAACAATCACACATATTTCCTGTGAACATGAACGAGGATTCTACATCCAACTGGAGCCATGAACTCAGACTACATTAATTGATGAACATGAACTCAGACTACATTAATTGATGAGCAGTGTTTTCTTTTTCTAGACCTAAACTGCTTCAAAACCAGAGAAATTGAAACAATTTCGACCGTATGGTTTTTCATTTTTGTATGTCATTTTCTTGTTTTACAAACTTACAATTCCTTACTAGTAACTTTAGGTAGTTAGATTCTAGATATAAGAGAAAGTAGATCAAATTTGATCATTAATATAATTAGATTATAGATATAAGAGAAGATGGATCAAATTTTATATTGTTATATCTCAGTAGATTATGATTAAACTGTTGTTGCAATTACAACTAATTCGAGTCGAAAATAATCATAAAATTATTGTGCTACTATAATTTAAGTCGATGCACCAAGAAACACAGATTTTTGTTCATCCATTTAGAGTGAGAAATTGAAAGAGTACAAGACCAGGAAACAATTCAGTACAGCACATGTCAAAATCGTTGTCCAAACCATAGGCTTGGAGAAATTGCTAGTCATCTCTACTAGCTTTAGCTAGGTTCTTTGTCACCCACAGAATCAAATCAATCATAATTTTGCCCAAGTACAAGATCAAAGTTTGGGTCCCAGACGGCCAGGCCACGAGCTTAAAATGATTTCTGCTAGATTCCTTTCGAAAGTACTTTCTATTGATACTCTTGGCATACCAGTGTTCCCTCTTGCATGCTAGTTCACTCTCTAAATCCTTAGAGTCCCGTGTACAAGTACCTGACTTCTGTTTTCTAGTGAACCTTATGGCCAATAGGCATGCCAGAAGATTTACCACCCACTGAGTTATCGCATTTTGTCTTTGTTCCTTAGTGATTCGTCGTGTGTTATACATGTCATGTACCAATGTCAGTGCTCCTGGAATTATTGAGCTAGCTAGTCCTGAAAAACAAGGGACTCTTCTGATGCATGGAAATTCGGATATTATTAGCTAGTTGCAAAGTTTCTGCTTAAATTATACCCTAGTTAGGTGCACATATGTGAAAGAGGGTCCTTGGTTCAATTTGGAAAGCAGTATCGACAAGAATTTGCTTGTTTTAGCTTAAATACAAGTCATCTAACAAGTTAGCACTCAAAAATCACTTTGTATTTGATCAAGTTTTTGCAGAATTTTCTAGTATGGAAAAAAAGAGACTGCAATCCAGCTAATCCGATCTTTATTGTCAATCAAATGAAGTTTCAACGCTTAAAGTTACAGCACACCCTTATTTATTTAGATCTGCAGTTTCAAGAGAGTGTATATTTGTATCTGCAGAAAGATTTTAGTAGCTTAGAAGAAGAGCTCATTTTTCAAAATGTAAGACTTACCCTGGGTAATCTTTGTTCTTTGTCATGTTCTAATCTTTGTTCACAAACCACCGACAATCGGACATCAATTGTGGAGTTTTACACACACGTGCACCACGACTAAACAAACCAATTCCGCCATTATTCAGCACTTTACAAGCAAAATACATTTTAAATAAGAAAAATAGGTTGATATTCTATGCCTTGACATAATGACACTACAAGTTAAGTGCACAGGATACAAAAACATCGGCCACAAGCAAAGAAAATGCAATGATTGGTACTATGAAATTAGAGCATGCACCTGGAACATAGTGATGGATGTGGGACAACTTTGTGCCCCTTAAATGCAACGATGGTGTGGCATTTTCAGATGGCATTTTCAAAAAGAAGCCATTTGAGAACGGGAGAAGGATAAAAAAACCAGTCGAAAAGTAATGTATGTGTGAATGGAATTAAATGACTAGTTCGGCTACTCTGGACCAGACTGGCTTTTTTATCCATAGATGCTCAGAATGATGATGATTAGGTTAGCTAATCATAATTGATGATGGAGATAAGTAGCATGACAGTAATAGAAAAGGTCCGGAATTTGTTGGCCACAAGAGCTCTGGATTTAATCAAATATGTTGACTTGTGTACTCTGAGAGGGGCTTTGCCATGATAACATTTCAGTATATATACAAGCGAATGCCAATTGATGATGAGAATCCCACTGTCATGCCATGATTTACTATTAAAAAAAAGAAAAGAAAGAAGAAGTGTGAATATGTACCCCCAAGTATATATATATATATATGCTCTTTTTGCCTAATTTTATATCCTAGGCCTAGAGCTTGGGACTTGGGAGTAATATATATATATATATATTAAGGTGTCTAATGATAATTTATAGGCCATCAAGCATACCTTGTTGCTGAAAACACAGACGGTAAATTTAGGTGTGCTATAGAGCAATACGTTATTCTTCGTGCTTTCAAATGGCGGCTTCTTTCTTATTGTTCCAAAATAAAGAAAATGGTTAGCCTACAAAAACCGACCCTGTCAAATGGGTTTTTATGACTTTCAAAGAGAACGGCATCTTACCACATCTCTTACGTAAATTGTTGGAGACAGATAAAAAAAGCGAAGGAGCTAGTTGCCGTCAGGAAATAATGCATCTTCAATTTTAGGCCCAGTCTTGGGGTTGGGGTTGGGGTTTTGGCAAATAATGCAGCCTAGCTTTTCAATGCGTCGCAAGCGTACTGACCATAATTAACGCCTTCTGATATTATTTTTTTGGGGCCATTACCTGGAGCAGGTTTACATGGGGGGGCTCTATCCAGTTCTGTTTTCGCCATTAAGAAAGAAGATGAAGAGCATATGTTTTCCTGAAGATGAAGAGCATATGTTTTTCTGACTCAATTCGTCCTAGCTACCTACATTAGTTGCTATACTCTTCGTGCTCTCTACTTATCTCAACCATTAAGATTTCTCCATAACAATGTGAATCCAGCCAAATAGTTCGTATTTACATAATAAGCAACCACTCTCGCCAGCCAGCCATCATCCCACTACTCGCACTCCAAATGATCAATATAAACTTTTTGACAATCATGATGAACAACATGATTCTCATAGAAATTTCAATAAAATGATATGAGAGTAGTGGCTAATACTGCTGTGAAAATGCTGTCGTGATGACGAGATCAGGAGGCGAGAATTTCTGTTAATTAGCACTACGAAGAAAATGGTACCACCTAAATTATGGAGAGATAGTTGTACGCACAATGCAACAGATTAGATGTAAAATCTTGCCCCTATTGTTGACACAGCAAGGATGAAAATCTGCATCACACGACTCAGTTGCATACAATACAGGCAGAAACTGATAAAAATCAAGGTTGCTGCAACCATACTGTACATATATAAACTATGGAAAAGTGTCTTGAAAGCAAGAAGATAAATATTTTGACTTGAAAAAGACCAAATTCAGACATGCTCGCGTACCCAAAAAAAAAGCAGCATTTGATATCTTAAAGCATCTAAATTCAGTATGTGTACTTTTTTTTTTGCCTATTAAACAAAGAAACTCTAAACGGGGGCAAAATATCTCACTAGGCCTTTTTCCCTGTTGGGCGCTTCAATATCTTGATGGTGCGATAAATACATCAAGCTCTTTGAAAGACAAAACACTTTGTACCATTTGGACATCCCAGATTCAGAGTCAAGCAGCTGAGACCTTTTTCCCATCTTCGATGAGATAAATTGCAGTTTCTGGAACCTGTGAACAGAAAGGACTGGTTATTTGCCCAAAACATCACCTAAATATGTATGGATTTAAATGAAAAGGACAACAATGTAAACTATAGTGGCGATAAAACTGAAAAAAGAAGTGTTCGAAGAAAAGAACATCAATAGAGGCAACACCTTGAATTTATCACAATTTGAAAAAAGAAAACCTAGAGGTTAAAGAAATTCAAAGAGAAGGCTCATTTTGTTCCAGTTATAACTAATTTTTTTCTCTTCAGATAGATTTCACTGTCAACTGACAGATTCATGTACCAGTACAACTGGACTCATCCCAGGGAAGGTAGCTTTTAAGTTTTCCTGGATCTAAAATTTCAACAGCTAATTTAGGGCAGGTTTTGGCCAGAGTTTTCAATAGCCTACTGAACCCAAGTTTCCAACCTTAACAAAATCTCCATGACAGTGATAAAGCAAAAAATGGACTCTTCTCAGGGAAGGCGTCTAAAGCTTCAACAGCTAATCCAAAGCAGGTTTTGGCCAAAGTTTTCAATAGCCTACTCAACTCAATTTTTCAATCTTAAAAAAATCTCAATGACAATGATAAACCAAAACATGAACGATCAAGATATGCTTCTAAAAGGAAAAAAAAGAATGGTACAATCAACTCTGTGGAATATATTACAGGACTACATTGTTTACGATGCTCTGTTCTGTGCACCTTTACGTGCTTCCTAGTTAGCATGGATGAATTGTGCAATTAATAACCTATGCAGGACAGAAGCACAATGAATCAGGATTGAGAGTTAAAAAGACAAATATGTAGGAGCCACAATAATTCCAGAATGGCTATACTTTCAACAATAAGATCACAAGTCCATCAAAATTTCATTGTCTCCCTGCCTATTTCGATTTTTCTCTTTCTTTTTCTTCTTCTTTTTTATAGGAAGAGGGTGCACATGGAAGGGGAAGGACACACAATATTAATGCTACTTTCAATCTGCCATTACACTAACTGGTGTTTGGAATTACTAATCAAGCTCTTTAGCTGTTAATTCTTTTAAGGAATCAAATCAGCCAAAACAGTTTGTTTGGAGGACACTGGTACTTCTACTGTTAAATCCACAATATGAAGCAAGTCATGTTGAAAATAGTCCCCATGTATAAGCCCCCATCCCCTTCAGAAAACAATGTTCCTGTCTTCACTTTTTTTTCAGCTCACCAACTAAGTATACCTTAGTGATACATCTCTTCTCAAGAAACATAGCATGAAATAGAATAAAGAGAAAAGTAAACCACAGGACGATAATCGGTAAAGCTAATACAGATAAACATGCCTCAAGAAGCAGAACAACTAATCTTTGAGAATCAAAAATTAGAAAGCATCTTTCCTAAATGCTCAATGCTCGCCACCATAATGATTTTAAGTTTCTCAGCCGCAAAGCATAATGAATTGCCAAGATTTTGAAAAGTTAAGGCACATGTACGTGAAAATAGCATATATCTAATTCACATGCGAGTTGACACCACTAGAAACACAATTTCTTACTAGAAAATAAGGGAATCCGTAAAGAGTCTCAGAACACAAAAGATAATATGCCAAATAGAAAAGAATGGAGAAGTGTGTTACATCAGGCCAGGTCTCTGTGATGAAGTCCACAATATCATAAGATATGTCTCCTTGAACATCAATCTGCTCCTTTTCAGTTGGACCCTGAAACCAACCGTACAGAAAATAAGACAACAAAGGGAAACAATTCACAATGGCAAGGACATATGCTGCCAAGAAAAATAACAAACCTTAACCACAGAGGCTCCAGTAGCAAACTTCTTCCCAAGTTTCTTCGAAGCATCAGTAAGTTTAACACCTGAATCACCACTCATATAATTGGGATAAGGGCTTTAGAAAAGAGTGGAAAAAGTAAATTAAAATACTCACCAAAATGATCTAGCCCTTTGATAGTGGTAATGCATTTACGCTTGTTACGTGTGACCTTCTCAATAATTACTTCTGGCTTCTCCTATAAAAGTCGAAAACACCTAGATTATTACCATGCTATAGAATCTGAACATTGAAAAAAACAAAAAAGTGAAGCAATTGATTTGCAACAAAATTAGGCTGAAATTTCTCACTTTCTTCTTGATCTTGCCACCAGGAAGACGTTTTACTTCTTCTTGCGGAGTAGGAGTACTGCCTGCAAAACGGGCTCTATCAATCTAACATTATAATCGCTAGCTTAATGAATACAAAATCCTTACATATCATAATATCGGCTTTACAATGGTTAACCAAAAACAAATATATACACATTAATGATATGGTTATAAAATATATAAATAAGACAGCAACGGAGTTCACCGGAAGGAGTAGCAGTATCTCCCGCCGCTGAAGAGATAGCGGTGGATTGCAACTGGTCGGCCACTTTATCTGCTTCGTTGGAGCTTGACTCTGTATTAAGGAAGAAAGGAAAAAATAAATAATAAAATAACCAAAAGAAAATTGAAGTAACAATAAAGACATAGGCATAACGGACCGTTGATGAGATCGGGATATAGGTCAGGGGCGTTTTGGATCAACCAGGGCTTGCATTTCTTAAAATCTGGACCGAATTCACAGTACTCGGCAGGTAAACTGCACACTTGACAGTATAATACGCGAACGGGTTGGGGTTTCTCCGCCATTAGACCTCACAGCCTGTACAACACAGTGCGTTCTCACAACGCGAGAAGAAGCTTAACTCTTTTTATTTTAGTTACTGACATTTGGAACTAGACCAAACCCCGACGTTTCAAGTCCTAGGAAGTCAGGCAAAAGTTCCAATTTGCCCCTAACATTTGTTAGAAAATGTAAAAATTCTAAGATGACACTTGTCATGGTATCTTTACCATTTTAATTCTTAACTTTTTTAAAATGGAGCAATTTACCTAAAAAATTCTCAGTCTATCAAATAAAAAATTGGGCCACCTTGACATGCCAAATAAGATCAATTGTCAACATGTGTATAAATATTAAATATTAAATATTAAATATATTTATTTATTTCCAAAAACTCAGAAATTTTAAATTCTAAAACTTAATTTTACATAACCCTGATTGCATATGATTTCCTTAAGTTTCATTTTTTTTCCTTAATAGCTTCGTGCTTCGTCTATTTTCTTTGATTCAAGTAATTCCCTAAAACTTATTTCAAGCTATTGTGGGTGGAGTATATTCGAAAGCTGATAGTATGCCAGATAAAAAAGTATCTTTGAGGTTCAAAAATGACCAACTATGCCCTAACCTCTCAATATTATCAGTTTTTGCAACAACGAGCTTTCCTCCGGCAAGACATTAGCATCTGATCAAAAAGGGAGCTCCAAACCCAACTAAATATGTGGGTTAGCCTTCTTAGCTTTTTATGTGACCTAATAACAAATAGGTTTCTTTAATTATTGTTGCCAACATTGTTGTAGTACTGGATTGTGATGTTGTTCATTTATTTAGGCACATGTGCATTTTTATAACTCCTTTATTTTGGCCAAAGTTTTAGTCTTATTGTTTTAGGTTTCTATAAAAGAAACAACTTCACAAAAGGAATGGAAGTGATGAAGTTTCGGAGGAGGCAGTGCTTAGGAGGGAAATGACTCTAAAACCTTGTGTCTTTGTGTTGTATCTTTATCTTGGTTTATTTGTTGTTTGTGTCTTTGAGATTTTTAAAGTGGTAAATAATGTTTGTGCTAATTTGTCCATGAAAATTTTGTCTCTTTTCTCTAAGCTTTTTGGGTTTAAGTATTTGAAGTAAGATATAGCCATGTATGAAAGAGTAGAGTGTTGGTTTATGCCCTACTACTAATTGGTTGATTAATTTAAAAACATTCTTTATCTTATACATATTTAGATATATAGGATAAAGTTTATGGGATAATTGTATATTGCAAATACAATTATGATGTGATTATAATTATGACATTCATGTTGTATTTATATATTATCCCTAAATATTTATAGTCATTATTCTATTAAAATTAGACATTAATAGAACGTAAAAAGACTAGTAAACGTTATGTTTTCTCTTATGAAGTAGTCATTCTTATAGGCTAAACTATGAAGATACATAAATAAACGCATGGATGCTTGTTAGAGAACAAGTTCATTAAACTAACCCTATATAAGAAATTCATTTGAAACATTACTTGTATGTTTCTGGAAATTCTTATTGTAATGATTGTATAAGTGATCCTTTGACTTGAGGTCTGCAATGTTATCTTGCATAGGAATTTTTATGTTTTTATACTACTTATGACTTATTCTAATTACAGATAGTTTAATCAGTAGTCATTAAACATGAACTATATGGAGGTAGTTGAGTGATCAAGATATGATTCATCACCTTAAATTAATTAGAGAAAATGTTTCATTGTTATCGATTAGTATTGATTTGAGAATCTTTGGCCAAGGTGGAATGACATTTTGTAAATGGTTTACCCATGTCAGTAATTGACTTAATAGCTAATGGTAGAGCACTAATATAATTGGACTCAAAATATGTAGCGCCCCCTTACCGCAGGGTACACACCGGGACGCCCGTGGGTCGTTCCGACGTATGTCTCACGCTAAGGAAGTGCTACTATCGCAAACGATCACTAAACACTCGCATGACATCAATATAAATAAACCACATCATGCAAATCACTAATTAAAATCACAATAAT